>WAAB01016918.1:104453-111953 GCA_013389865.1 Piaya cayana | reverse complement strand
TGAAACACTATGGTAGCATGGTCCAGCTGGTAGCAGCAGGACTGAAGTTTGCAGAGAGGAAGAATCTGGTATTATCCTACAAGGCAAAGAAGGTTGTTTTTCATCTGCTCCACCTCATGCAGCATGAGGACACAGAGTCAGGGACAACTCTACCCAGTCATGCTTGGAAGGGACAGGGACATTTCACATGGCAGCTAAAGACAACCAAGTTTGGGACATTTACACCTTCCTCTTCTACCTTTTTGTAGGTGCTGAAAGGCTGGCCAGCAGCCAACAGAATTAAAAATTCATAGCACAGCTTAAGGAGAAAAATCTTTCCTCTCCTTTGTTTAATCTCATTTACTAAAGGAAAGGGCATCGCTGCAGCCATACTCTTCGGGTGTAGACGTTGCTGCCTTTCTATTTTAAACGTATTTCTGCATTCAGCTGTATCTGGCAAAGAGTAGTAGTAGCCTCCAAGCTATAAGCCACCAGGCAGAAGACAGAAGTGTTGTTAATGGAGGAGAGGGCTGCCTCTTGAGTACAACCTTTATTAGACATCAGAGAATCGGGGCATAGGAATGCCCCTGAGGCGAGGCTTCATTAGGTCCTGCTGCTTGAGGAATGACAGGCTTTTCCGTCCTGTGAAGAGCCCTCTGGGGTATAGGTTACGCTTCTAACAAAGGTAATTACAAAAGGATGCAGCCTATGATAACTAAAAATGGTGCCACATTTTGGGGAGGGTAAAGCCGTTTACAGCCAGTGGGAATCTTCCTTAGTGGCTTCACTGAGACTTAGTCAACTCCGCAGAGTAAACAGCTGCACATCTGGGTGGAGTTCAATGGGAAACATCTTTCTCAGCCCATGAAAATGTTAGCGATTTCAGCATTTTCCTGTTCTGGGCCGGGAGGAATCACCAGTCCCTCAGAGGTTTTTAATGACCAAATAGGGTAGGAGAGTTGAGAGTTGAAGCAAGCAAGTTGCCAGGGGTTGAGACAGCCACACAAAAGCAAGGTGCCTTCATATAAACTGCCTTTCTCATTCTGCTGAAGGTTTTCTCCTAAACGCCTGGGCAATTTGTGATTTCAGGGTGGTTTTGTCATTTACTGTCGCATATGCGTCTGATCTCTATCTCATTTCAGAGGTGATGCAAAACAAGCTACTGTGCATCACCTGCTTGCAGAAATATTCGTGGACTAGACTGGTACATGGGATGAATCCCTATGTGGTGCCCCTAAGCCTTTCACCATCTAAAAGTCCACATATGAATGGTTACAGCCAGAATACATCCGCTAAGCTGGAGCAGAGAAACTCTTCACAACCCGGTCTCAGTGTTGTGGCTTGAGCCTTTCTCCTCTTTTTTGACATTTTGCATTATTCTTTTTGTTTAGGGGTTGTTGTTTTTTTTTTTTTTTTTTTTTTTATTTTTTTTTTTTTTTTTTTTTTTAATTAAATAAAATTGTTATTTGAATTTTTTTTTATTTTTTTTTTTTTTTTTTTTTTTAATTAAATAAAATTGTTATTTGAATTTTTTTTTATTTTTTTTTTTTTTTTTTTTTTTAATTAAATAAAATTGTTATTTGAATTTTTTTTTATTTTTTTTTTTTTTTTTTTTTTTACAAAAAAAAAAAAAATGTAATGAGAAATTTATTTAAATAGCTTTTTCATGCATTGAAAAAACGAACAAACAAACAAGCCATCACAAAATTTCAAACTCTTTGCAAGGGCCAGGAATGGTTGTAGAGACAGGTGCCTCCAGGCACTACATTAGCAGTAAAGCAGCAGCTTTTTAGGCATCGACCAGGCAGCTCCTGCTGGATTTTCCTCGCCACCACTAGGGGGGAGGCTGAATTCTCCTCCATAAATTGCCTAGTTGACGGGAAAAAAGCCCTATCACATCACTGCAATGTTGAAGGCACTTCAAAACGACTCAGATGTTTAACTATTGTGCTAGTGATCATACATTCGCATTGGGCTGCAGGCCAAAAAAAAAAAAGGAGAGAGAGAGAGAGAAGAAAAAAAAAAAAGCAGGAGTCTTGCAGTTGAAATGCTATAAAGTGCTGATTTTTACCTTAGAGCTAAACACTCTTCAGTGACAAATTTCAAAGGCCATATGTATGGTATTTTCATGAAAAGCAGAAGACCCTAAATTTCTTTGTTTAACTGGAAGCGATTTCCCTCCGTGAATAGGAGGCTCCTGTAGTTCACCTCATTTATTGCAAGGCAACAAATTTTCCTTCCTTTTTTTTTTTTTTCTGGCACAGTGAGATATAGAATATAGAAATAAAGGCAACAGAAATTGAAGAAAATGTGTATTTGCTGTAATGCCAACAGGAAGGTTTGCAAAAAAAGATCACTGACATCTTTGATTGTTTCTAGGGATTACGTAGGACGCTGTATGTTGGAGAGCAGTAACTATGTAATGGTAGCAAGAAGAAATAGGAAAGGTGAGAAGGGGATTTGTTGTTTTTTCCTAGTATAGTCAAAGGTGAGAAATATTACAGTGGGCTGTCTGCAGTCTGCTAAAATAAATAAGATGTAAAAGTTTCTGTAAGTGATATGATGCCATTTTCTGAGCCATGTTGTTACACTGCAGTAGTAAAGTTTTAAAATATTTTTGAGATGGAAGGCACCAAGATCAATTTATTCTACATTCTGCATTTTGACTCCTCAGAAATCATGTTCCCATCTTTTCCCTGAACTTACAAGGTTTAAGGATGCTTGCTTTGGTTTTTTTTGGTTTTTTTTTTAAATAAATGGAAGCCAATTTCCCATGTGATTATGTGCTTCCAGGAGCTGGGACTTTCGGAGTTATTTTAAGAATTGGCAGCACTGGAATATTTGGATATTAAGTTTACTATGAAGGAAGCTAGGAGAAATCTTTATGTGGGAAGTCTCTCTGAATATTCATACAAATTACTCTAGTGAATCTAATTTTCTACCACTGTCTTCTTTTTCCTGGCAGTTCAGACCAACAAAGTTTTGATCTCAGTGTTCATGTGAAGTTCACTCTTGTTCCCACTATTTGTGTTCCCACCCAGGAATGGCTTTTTGCATGTGAGCCTGTTCTCTGGGAAATTGTGTTATATCCTCCTGACAAGCTGGAAAGCTAAAGGTCATTCATTTGGGAAATGGAAATGATACAGTGTCCATTTGTGTGGACACACCACGTGAATATTAGCCACGGACAGTTCACGAGCTGCCGTTGAGACAGCATTTGCTTGCTTAAACCATTCAACCATGCTCTGTGAATAACAACAATATCTGTGACAAGCACAGGGACATGGCTAAGGCAGAGGGACAACTCCTTTCTGCTGGCACTACTGGGCTTGCCTCTTGCAGTTACCAAGGTGTTGGAGATGTCCACTCTGAGCCATGCATGGACGTGCCCGTAACTCAGGATTTAAACCAAGCCATAGCTCATTCCTGCAATCTTCATTCATATTGACCAACTCCCGGAGATGTGAAAAGGCACTTGTTCGTGAGCAAAGGTTACAGGCTCTGCTCTGGGATTTCCTTATTGCCAGTTTGAAATAGGCATGACTGATTTTATTTTTTCTCATGCAAATAATCCTGATCCTATTTACACCTCGTGATAGAGGCACTCCTTACCTCTGAATTTCCTGTTTCATCAGAGCATTTCAAAACACAACCACACCACCAGGATCCTGTTGTCATTAGTTGATTAGAATTTACCTGATACTTGGGAACACAATGCACTTAAACAGAGACAGATGCAAAGACACACAAAAGCCACATCATCTTTTTGGCCATTGAACTGTTGCTTGATAGGCATTAATTTTTCCTATCAGCACCAACAAGGTCAGAGAAATGCATGCCTCACCTTACCTTTAGCCTTTTAAATATAGTTAATTTCAGTTAGATACTTCCAGCTCTTTCAGTTCTTTCTTGTTGTTTGACAGCTGCCTAGGAGAAGGCCACAGACTTTCCCGAAGTGTGCAGCCGTCCATTTGGTTGGTGTGTGGTGGTCGCACATGAAAGGTTCCTGAGATACATTCATATCAACTCAGGATGATTAACAGTGGAGTCCTGCTGTATCACCTGCCTTAAAAAGCAGGACTTCATTGATCAGTGAGTGGCTGATGTTGGCCTTAATTAACCAGTGAGATTTCTGTCCTCTGGGCCTTGTGAATATGTAACCAAAAAGGCAAGTCCCTCCATTTCCCTATTCCCCAAAGATGACAGGACAGGCTTGACATCTTAATCCTTCGGGCTTGTCTAAGTTACTGAAAAGCTCAAGCAGTGTCAAAGTAACCAGCTGATTGTAACCTTCATGCCAAACCAAACATCTTCATTCCAGAGAACATCTCTCACATTAAATATCTACATGTGTGTGCCCCCAGCCTCCCTCCACCCCCTTCTTTAAAAAGAAAAACAAAACAAAACAAAAAGGCACTTCTCTGCTGGAAAACAAAGCAATACAGAACTTGAAGAAGGAAAAAAAAAAGGGCAACAACACAACCCCCTCCTTCCATACCCTTCAAGCAATAACTGCAGTACAAGGCCAGTTGGGACACAGTCAAATTAGAGAGTTATTATTACCTAGGGGACATTAGAAATCAAGTTTGTTACTTGCAGTTCCTGTAAAGACTTGTTAATAGCTGAAAATTTAAAGGGTGTTGTTCAATTGGCAAAGTGTTATTTTTCTAAGCAGCCACCATGTTCTCACCTGCTGCAGTTGCTCCCAAGAGCTGCAAACGTTTGGAGGAGGTGGATCTTGTTGAAGGGAAGTGGGTCTCTTGCTGAGGGGAACCGTGTCCCTGAGAGAAGAGCTGCTGCTCCTGCCTGAGCAGTTTGGATGGAAGCCCTCTCTCCTGCTGCAAGCAGAGGCTCGCTTGGATGGGTTGCATTTAGTCCGGCATGCTCACAGTATTTTAAAGAAGGGAAAAGGGTCTTTGAGACTATAGTTAATGGGGAGGTGGAAGGAGAAGGGAGCCTAGGCTTGTGGTCCCTTAAGAGAAGCATTTTTCAGTTGCTTGCAAGTTCCTTAGTCACAATGACTCAATAAATCAGATTTTTCACCTGGGGCCAAATCCTACCCTTATGAACTTCAATGATGCTGGCTTAGGGGAATCTCTGTAAATCTCTGCTAAGTTCCATTGGGGAGTGTTGTGGTTTCATACAGTGAAGTGACAGAAGCAGGCTTCATTTTGGCAGAAATCTGTCTCCACTGTAATTTCTGTAACCTATGCAGTCTCTATGCAATTTACATGTGCTTTATGTCAGAGTGACTTTCTCATTGTCTGATTTTTTTTTTAAAAAGCAGAGGAAGAAAAGTGAAGAAATCTATCAAAAAAAAAAAAAGGAAAATAATTGCTTTTTGAACAGCATACATATTTTGAGCTTTTCTTCTTGATTGTCTAATTTGGATTTTTGAAGGAGTCTCAGTGCAGATGTGGAGTATAACTTATGCTTCTGTCCTTCATATGCTTGATCAATGCATAGGGAAGGAAATATTGTCTAAAACTTCTTGCACAAGTCACAACAGCTGTACTACAGAAGCTGTGAAAAAAATGCCCCATCCACATTTTAGCTTTATATATATGTATGCACACACATGCATATTTACAGGTGTGCATGTATATATTTATATATATAATTATTGTTTACAGTATGACTGGTTACATCTGTCCAGCTGCCTATAAATTTATTATAGGCAATTATGTATGGAATTGAATTCTAAAATGCCCTATAAATCGCAACCATCTGATATGTATATAATAAATAAATATTACGTAAGGTCTGCATACACATCAGAGTTTAACTCAATATGCCCCTCTCCCCCCCCAGGACCAAAGGCAAGCATCTGAAGAGAGCACAGAAGAAAGCTGAGCTGCACCTCAGTTTTTAAGTTCCTTTGGCCCCAAAGTTAATCTTTTCTCTTTTATTTTATTTGGTTGTTGTGTTTTTTTGGTGGGTTTTTTTGGGTTTTTTTTTTGGAAATTAAAAAGTGAGCAGCTAGCTGGGAGGAAATCGTGCCTGTCACTTAGAGCTCCACACAGCACCTCTGAGGTGGGACTTTGACTGAGCCATGTAACCTCTCTCATTCCTCAGTTTCCTCATCTCTAAAATGAGCAAAAGGACAGAGTTCAAGCTCCTGAAGGGCTGTCCAGGGGCCACGGAGGGGGGCAATGCCCCTCTTATTCCGCATCCCAAGAAGGGAGGGGACAGGCTGGTGCAGCGAGGAGGGTGGCTGTGGACTGGAAATTCTCCCACACCCCGCTATGGCCATCTCCAAGAGAAGCATCAACTACAACAATAAACACCAGCAGCTGCAGCAGCAACGATGAAGAATGTCGCCAAAACCAGCAAGAATCCAACTCGCTCAGCCAACTCCTGTTTTCTCAGCAGAAAGGGAGGGTACGGGGAAAGGCCAGGCTTGAACTGGGGCTACTGGTCGGAGGGCCTGGGGGACGGGACAGGATGGGATAAGGATCCCAGCCGCAGGAGCTGGGGCAGCCCCACACGTCTTACCAGCCACAGCCCCCATCTCCCCGCCTCTCCATCTCCTCAGGCCCCAGCTCCAACCCCTCTCCTCTTCGCCACTTTTGCTTTATTTACGAATGTGTCACTGGAATTCAAATGAGTTATCTATTCTGTGGCCGCCTCACTTTCCCACAGAGGGCCAGAGCCTGCCTGACGCAGGGTCTGGCCGAAACAGCACGAGAAGAAAAGGAAAGCGCAGAAGAATGCTTTTCAGCTCTTTTTTTTTATTCCTCCTCCCCTCTTTATTTTATTTTGTGTGTGTGCGTGTGTGTCGAGCGCACTCTTCACTGGCTGTCCCCCCCTCAGTCCCCTCCTCCCCGCTTTCATCCCCTTGGCCCTGCTTTAGCCCCCTTTATGTTACATGATAGCTCGAATGGAAGCCCAGGAGGGTCCTATAGGGAATGCATAGGATCCCTGGGAGAAAGAAAGCCCCCAACAAGCTATACACCAGATGTATAACGTTATATGGTCAAACTGGCAAACACAAAAGCGGAAAAACAAAAGACGTGAATTAGGGAGAAGCATTCAAAGGCGTGTTTTGAAAACAGCCCAGCCAAGAGGCTGGATTACCCCTCCTGAGACTAAATGTTTGAAAGAAAAGGTGCTGAAGAAATAAAGAGAAGAGAGGGAGCGGGAGGGGGTGGGGGAAGAAACCCATTTTTTCTAATTAGCTGAAGTCTAACAGGCCTTGAATTTTGCTACTAGTTTTGGTGGGGGTTTTTCTTTCTTTTTTTTTTCCTCTTAGTTTTCTCCTTTTAAGTCAAACCTGGTGGAGATGGGGTGCTGTATCCTGTGAGAAGGGTGTGGCGCTGAAACCAGTGCTGCACCTCTCCCTAGCCAAGGCTGCAATTAGTTCTTGGGTTTTTCTCCCCATATTTCCAGAGGACTGCATCTTTAAATTAGCCTTCTTTTCTAACTTTACCCCCACCCACCCATGAATCTTGAAAGTGGAAAGTTGCTAGTTGGGAGCAGATGAGAATGGAAGCATCTGCTTTTCTTTTTTTTTTTTTTTTT
>WAAB01016918.1:0-104413 GCA_013389865.1 Piaya cayana | reverse complement strand
ACTCCATCAGCTCAACACCCAGCATGCCTGACCTGGCCAAATAGCTCTGACCACATGTCCCAGACTGAGGGAAAAATTCATCCAAAGGAAAAAAAAAGAACACCCCCCTCCCAAGCAAGGACTGGAATGTGCAGGTGCAGTTGCAGGAATTGCAGCCTTACAGGGTCAGCTCTAGTGCTCCCTGCATCCACCACTTGATACACCAGCAGCATACTTGTGTCTGTGCTTGGTGCTTCTCTACCAGCCTAAACCTGCAAAGAAAACCCAGGGGAAATCAGGGGCTGGCTGGGACTGGTCTACTTTTCTTTTCCTAGTGGCTTTGAAATTCAACATGTGGAATTTGCACCTTGGCAAAGATGATATGGAGAGTGCCCAGGAAGACTCCTCTCCTCATTGCATTAACTGAGCATCACTAAGGGCCAGATTTGGCTCTTAGCTCATGTGGAAATCTATAGGGCTATTAACAGAGAAAGGATAATTTGTCTTGGGTATGATGGTAGCAGTCTTGTCCTAATATATTTTCTCTAATGTTGCACAGAGGCTAGTACTGAAATCGTCCTTCTCTCTATGCATGAAAATACACAAAAACACAAATCTGCTGTCCTTGCCCTTTTACTCCTAACTCCATCCCTAGATTCGCAAAACTACAAGAAATGCTGAGACATGCTTGGGGAGACTGAAAGGAGAAGAGAGACCACAGGGAAAAGGTGAACAGTGCTTGCTGGGGAGGGGGAACTGATCACAGCTATGGCAGAGGCGCTTTCTTTCACCTTGCAGCATTGATGCTGGGTGCAGCTGTAGACCATGGGCTTTGTAATGAAAGTGTGGTCAAGTGAGTTAGACCTATTGCAGGACTCCTTATAGCTGTCTCATAAAACACCAGGCTGCTCTGAGGATGTGAAATCAACAGCCTCAATGCTATTCTAGCATGAAGGCTGCAAGGCAGCTTTCCCTATTTCTCTGCAAGTGTCAGCTCTCTCCCCTCATCTGCCAGTGGCAGATGTAGAAGCGCAGCAAACTATTAAGATATCCAATATATAACAAGGGGCTGGCAGAATTACTGGCTCAAAATGTATGTTCACAGTTGAACAATTCATATTTTAGCTCCTTCACCTGGTGGTACATTTTTTTGATATACTTGTGGCAATGGATAAAATAGATTCATTAGCTTTGATTAACCTTCTTTAACTAGAGTTAAAAACCTGCTGCAGACAGCTCTGTTACCAATGCAGCCTTTAGGATGCTTTATCATGTTTAAGACCCAATTACTGTTGTACCAAATAAGAATAAACCATCACAGTAAAATGTGGCACACACAGCCCTATTAAAGCTCATGGCAAATAATCATTAATTTATAACAGCGACTTCCCCATTTCTATAGTTTTATTGATGGCTACAGTTAATTCAAGTTGAAAACAAGGTAACTTGACACTGATCGGACCAACTAGTTTTCTGGTTTTATTGACTTTTGCCTTTTCTTTTCTTTTTTTGCTTTGTGTTTGGAGTCTCAAATGGCTACTTCTTAATAAACCCTCATAAAAACCAGGCAGAGAACAGCAAGGGATAGATGAAAAGGCTTTGGGGGAGATTTTCAAAGGCACAAAAGGTGCCTAACTCCCATTGACTTTCAATTACTGATCCATTTTTATTACAAATTTTGAGGAATTAGGAAGGAGAGTTGAGTTTTATGCAGTTATTTGTTTGTGCCAAACATGAAGCTAGCAGTTTTAAAGAAAAATGATGCTTTAAATCAGTAATTGCTTAGAAACTTTTTAGTTCGTTCATCTGCAACCTATTTGCTTTTCTGCTTTTCAGAGAGCTCTTTGATCTTAATAAAAGTCCAGAAGGAATACAGAACATACACTTGTTACTGCAGCTTTTTCATTTTTGCCTAGGACCTGATCCTGCACTTACTTTAAACGGATGATTAACTTCATAAATGTTCAGTTAGGCTTACTCATCAGTGTAAAACTGCCTGTCTGCTTAATTTCTTTTGCAGGATCAAATTCTGTGCTAATTGAAAGAGCTTCCATGTGTTTGTTTTACATTTCCTTGCATTCTGGCATAACTGGATCTGGAAAGCAGCTGCAGAACACAACGTGTTAATTTTGGACAGGGTTTGAGTGAAGTGGGAATAATAAACAGTGAGATGCTGCAGCTTTCAGGCAAAGCAGAGTAACAACAATTAAAGAGAAAAAAAAAGAAAAGGATGCTAAGGAACAAATCTCTAATCAGTAAACTAACAAGTGCAGATTAATATTTGATTTATCTGAAGTCAGACCACCAGGATTGTAAGCTGCTGTTTGGGAGTGGAAAATGTTTGTGTTTGCAGGCCAGACTTTCAGGTCTATTTTTTCAGCTTTATTTTCTCTTTTGAGTTCCACAAGTCTCTTTCTATAATAAACTAAAGGTGGGTTTCTGTATAAATCATAGATTTGTTCAGAAAATGAAGTGCAAATTCTCAGCAACGCAAAACATCAAGGAAATAAACTAAATCCCTATGGTTGCTAATTTGGAAAGCTTGGGTCAGAGGCATGATCTAAATGCAGTTACCCCTTTGCTAGGATGTTGTGCCAAATGAAATCTTGTTTTGGCTAGAGTCATGATTATTCCTTCTGGGATGATTTTAGAACATTATGCTCAGTGGATATTACTGCAGGTCAAGACTGACACCATGTATTCTGTGTTGATTTTTTTTGTACTAACTCTATTTATTTATTCATTCATTCTTTTCTCATAGCTTGCATAGTTTGTGATGGTGACTAAACTCCTTCAAACTTTATATGCTGGCTACTTCCATGGGATCAGATTCTACATTTGCGTGACGTGTGACTTGCGACATAATGCAGATGAATTAAGTGAAACTATATTAGAACTCATCCTGGTGTAAACTGGTGTATCTCCAGGATCAGCTGAAAATTTCAATAAAGTTCTTTGAGTTATTTATGTTACCCAGGCAAGTAATTCCAATGTTTGCAGTGGAACTACTCCCTCATGAGTTAAATGCCTCTGTGAATTTGCAGACTATAACTCATCTTTTGAGAAGAGCTGAGAGAGGCAGAAGATGGCATATGCCGAATACATTTGTCCGTAATAACCAGGTCCTGCTTCCACTGAGCAGAAGAGAGCATTGTTACCCGTTTTTCTGGAGCAAGACTAGAACTGTTATGCACTAGACATTATGCTTTGGACTGCGCATGCTTGCAACGAATGCCACACACTAGATTGCAGCAAAAATGTCTTCAAAAGAACTCAGATTTAATATTTCATCAGAAGAACAGCGAAGGAGATTTGCTAAACATCAAACATATATTAATACAAATGTGTCCTGAAAGCAAGTCAGTTATGAAAATCAAGGAATATAAATGTTCCAGTTGACATTACTGATGCATGTTTGTGGGTTTTTTGTTTACACTACCACATCATGAAAAATAAAATACACCCAAACTGTGCATATTGATAAGGATATCCTATCATCTTTGAGTCTGGTGACGTGAAAACTGTTTCAGCTTCATTCTTGTACTCAATATTTGTACCAAGAAACCCTGGAGATAAATACTGCTTCTGTATCAATTGGGTGCATTTTTCTTTAGTCTAGTATTCCATTCTAGAATGGAATTCCACAGTTATACTATCGACCAGTGATTTGAGCAATAATACCAGAAGAAAAACCGCTGAGTTTCATGAGAATATGACATTTGAATCTTCTAGTAGTGGTCCCAGTTATCCCTCTTTATATGAATGTCATTATGATTGTGGTGGTCGCAATAGGAATAAAGCCTGTAGATCTAGTGTTAGATCAAATGTGGTACCTCTGAAAGGAATCAAGTTGCACATTTTTCTGTCAAGTTCAACTACATGTGATATTTGGTATTTCAAACCTAAAATGTATCTTTATCATGTATAGTGTCATTGGGCAACCATTCTGTGGGACCTTGGGAGCTTGAGCTGTTGCCATGTTCCTTAAGCCAGATTTGAAACAAACTGGAAAGTGGGAAAAAACAGATAAAAAAGTAAGACCATACTCCCCCTCTAGAAAAAAAAGAAAGAGAAGTTGAATCCTTTAGAGCTGTGTAAGAATAATAAGAAATTTATACTCAATTAAGTCACTCAAGCAGAGCTGTTAATTAACCTTATCAAAAAGGACATTCCATTTTTATAGACCTAAGGCTATCAGCAAACACTGAACTTTCTAAGTGGATGAAATAGGTGCTATACATTGATTTTAATGCATAAAAGCATATCCAAAGACAAACTTGGTATAAATCCAATCCAACTTTTAAGAAGGTTCAGTATTAAAAGAGAAAAGAACATAGGAAAAGATCTCATGAGGGGAAACATGTAATTTCTATAGCTGCAATACAATATCATGGATCTGAAAAAAATTGTATGATCGATGGCAACATGTCACAATGACCTATGCTAAGTCCATGCCTTTAGGAGGTCAGAATTCTGTTGGAATTTCAGATGGACTAAGGAATATATAAATATCATACTATCCATATAGAAAAGAAAAATATCTGTAGAGTCTAGTAAATACTACACATTAACATGAGAGACAAAGACTGAAAATACAATCAAGGAAACTACAAAATTGACTAGTCTTTCATGCAGAAATGTGATCAAAGATGTGATGAAGAGGGCAGCAAAAATACCACCTAGTAAACAAAAAACTATCAAGACATAACAAAACAAAAAAACAACAAAAGATACCATACCTGATCCAAAACATGTCAAAATATCAAAACATTAGATGAGGGCAATAATGACCTGATCTATTAAGAATTATGAAGGACCAATGAAACTAGCACACATGAAGTACCAAGAGAATAGATCTTCTGGAAGTCATCTGATCTTCCTGGGATATGCACCTGCAGAAATGAGAACAGCTATTTTTTTTTTTTTAATATGCAACACAACAGGTTCATCCTATTGTGCAATAGCTATTTTATCCATTTGCATTTGTCCTTACACTTGAAAAAAAATATGGATATAAACACGCATTTAAATTGCACATACTTCCTTAAATGTGTAATGGGAATTTTTTTAAATTAGAAAGTTCTTTTAACAAGAATGAATGCATTAATTCTAGGAATAGGAAGAATAGACTTAAACTGAATTATTTACATGTTTTGCTTAAATGTCTAGGAATGGTTTTCCTGAAAATTTAAATCCTTTAATTACACCGTTCAGGCAAGCTTTCTTTGATAGTACTTGAGTAACTTCTACTCATTTTATTCAGGACAATATTTCCCAAACAGAGCCGTAATGGAGACAAATTTCCTTTCAGTCAATTACATTCCAGATTTAAAAAAAGGTGTTCTTCTGTGTCAGAATGAAATGGAGATTTTTGAAGTCTGTCATGGATGGACTCACCAGGACAAGAGTAGAGGTCAGAGCTACTAGTTAGACCTGAAATGTGAAAGAACTTTTCCTGGCTTTGTGCCGAACAAACATCTCAAGGAAAGTAATGACTGGTAAATCATGTAGTTTGCTTAAGTGGTTCCTCTGGCAACTGCTAAAATGAGATTTTTTTTTAGGATTAGCTGGACTTCTCTGAAACTTTGGTGAAGATGCCAATGAAATCTCTCTACTGAAGTTCATCGACTTAGTATGTTAGAAACATGAAATAAAACTACTAGTTTGTCCCATATTGACCAAATAGACAGATCTCTACACTATATTTTGTGAATGAGTTGTCTATTTTAGTGCTGAATAAAATTTGACAACTTCCTGTGGGGAAATCCATCCTACCAACTTTATTTCTGGGGAAAGATCTACCTTTTTCCTCACACTCCGCTATCTTTTTTATTCAGTCAAATACTTTTTATTTGCTCATTTTATCACAAATAATTGGTTTGAATGGACACTGTTCCAAAAAACAAGGGAAAATAGAAGTCAGGAAAAAATTGTGCAAAGACATTGAATTTTTGCAGCAGAGGTATATTACAGTTATAGGTAACATGCAGCATTTGACTTCAGCAGCACCTAAGTGTCATTAACTCCGCTGTGTCACCTAAACAGTCACTGGAGCTTTAGAGCATATGCAGATACAATAAAGTATACTGCCTGGGGAAAAGTGAATTTCTCTTACATTAAAGTACAGTGGGGAGTTTCAGTGTTTTCTATTATGTGGTTAAGTCACACCTTTACCTCTAGATCTTCCACTTTCTATGAGCCATTAGCAGCTGGAAATGAAAAACACAGAACAAACTCGCAGGGAAAATACTACAATCTGTATATAAGCTTGTAAATACTAGTATTGCAGACTGCAGGTGGGTACATGTGTTTTATAATTCCAGAAAGAGACAGGTAGGGGAGCTCTTATAAATATGTTATTAAGCAGCAAAGCACACTAAATGTAAAAAAAGTATGTTTATTCCCATGAAGAGAACAAAAAAATTATTTCAGAATCCTTCCTTTTCTGTAGAAACTGGGTTGGAATTTGCCAATGTACATCAAGTGGGATCATGGTTTTTCAGTGGGTAACAGCTGCACATCTGATTAAGGTTCAGAGACAGTAATGTCAAAATCAAGTACATGGAATATTTTATTTGGCTGAGAAAAATGGGAAAGAGGGAACTAAAAATTTTGAAGTGCTTTTGTACATCTAGATTTTAAATAGACTATTTTGAATAACCTCTCTGTGCACGTATATTTATAGGGGTACCGATAGAGAAAGATGTTGAAGAAGTTTGGAGCCCTTTTCCATCTATCCTGCTTTCACCTTTCTTTTCCCAAATAGCTTTTGATCAATATTTCAGACTTTTCTGAGTAAGATACTCACAGTGTTTTGACCTGGACTGAGATTTAAGCTATATTTTCAGTTTTTCCTCTCGGTGAAAGGACCTGTATTAATATATATGCATATTCTACATGCAAGTCTGCTTTACCTTACAGTTCTTTGAATGCAAAGAAACAACCGTGGGCCATGCAGCTTTGGCATTAACACAGAGAATCTTTGGATATACTTGTCTCTGAACAACTGAAGCAGCTTCCTCCAGGAATGGCCACATCAGTTGCAGGGCACGCAAAGGATTACGGTGCCTTCTTGTTTTCTCTCTCAGAAAACATGCACAAAAGTACTACTGTGCACATAAATTCTCCCCTGGTACAAGCTGATCCACAGGCAACATCACAAACCAGGAGGAAGCATATCTTCCATTAACTCACTGCACGAGCCACTTCACTCCTCTGTGTCTCAGTTTCTTCTACTCGTGTCATATGTGTAGCCTGAAAAAGCTGTATGGCTGGGAATAACTTTTTGTCTTCACGCAGAGATGTGGAGAGAGGGGCATCAGTCTCAATTAGAACCTTTTAGGCCTTGCCATAATGCAAATGAATCCTATTAAAGGATGGAGATCTTAAATAGCCTGTACTCAACCTTCTGTGAGTAATTTTGACAACTTTTTAAACAAAGCCATTCTACATTCTTTTATGAACAAAACAGAACTACTGTGCTAACCTCATCCCATAATTTCCAAACCCCAGAAGCCCTACAAAAATGTATCAGCAATTAGTTTTGAATTAAACAGAAAGTGATGGAACAAATGCAAAAGTATTCACCTTTGTAACATGGCCACATTGCAGAGATATAAGAGCACAGCTGTTCTTGCCTAAAAAGGAGAATTCCAGAAAAAGAGAGGCTGGGAAAGAAGTCAACAATGGGCCCTGGAACTGAACATCATGCTCAGATTAATTTAGAAACCACTAAACATTTTACCAAAAAAGAAAAATATAAAAAGGAAAAGGAAAAAAAACCAACCTCTTTTATTTTTTTTTTTTTTAAACTAGGCAATAATATGTGTGATTTAAACCCAACATGGGAAGCAGAAATTCAGGCTTCCACTCTGGACACACCTTAGCTCAGACTGCTCAGGCTGGTTGTGCAAGCAAGAAATTGAGCTGGTATGTTTTTTAGTGGAAAATAAAACTGATCCAGAAAAAATAATAAGTACTCCAGGGGTAGGTTTGAATTCCAAATTTACCTGCTAGCACAATATCTAAAAATAATAGGTGTCCAGGAAGTTTGAGAGGAGAGAACAGGGCTTGCTAGAAAGGAAAGAATCTGTAATGAAAAGAAGGAATTCATCTGGTTCATATTAATTTGTATTAATTTCCATTTAATAGTATAACCACCTGTACTGAAAGAATGAATGTGAAATATTTTCACCACTTGCCCCATGTGACTTAATACTGAAAGATAAGCAATTAGATATGCTGTAGCACTCAAAGAGAGCTGAAAGTGGAAGAATGAAGAGCAAAACCACCCCTTGCGAGCTCCACTGGCTGAGTTAGCAATGAAGCGTGCTGCAGTTTCAGATGTGCATACATGCTCTGCTGAGTGTGCTCACCACTCCCTTGGCTGTCAGTGGGTAAAGTCCAGTTTGCGTTGGGCTGAGAAGCCAGCCTTGCCTTTGGTATTTAAATCTCAATTCTGAGGTTGGCCAACTGTAAAAACAAACCAAGCAGTGACATTTGATTTGGACTCCAATAATAATTTGGCAACGTCAACCTTTTCAGAGGTCTCCCAGCTCATATACTTCACTGTTATTGTAAGAGGTGCTTTGGTTTTACTTGCAAAAAAATCCCCATCTCTTTCATCCTTCCAGTTTGCTAAACCATGAGCTGACACCTACACTATGTGTGAGTTAACAGTTTTGGAAGAGACCCACAGTTCTGCTGCAGTAAGCCACTATGTTTGGAAAGCTGCTGCATGTCATGAGGCTTGGGTGGCCTCTTTTAACACATTCGTGGTCAAGGAGTACTATTCAAAAAACTGTGCCATGAAGTGCTGGGCAGCTCCTTCAAGGAACTGAAGAGTTTTCTGCTCACCTTAAATTTTGTGGATCAAAGCCCTGTAGTAGCTTTGTGGTCTTTAGTGAGTGCAGAAACAGTAAAGTGCTCCCAACTGGCAGGACACAGTACAGTCAGGCTAGTGTTCTTTGAATTTGAAGCTCTGAAAATAAACCCTGTCCATGTTATTCGTTTGTCCTTGTGATTTCTCAGATCCCGAATTACATTTTGGGCTGCATTATTAGCAGGTTCCCAACAGATGGTGCTGATGAGACTATTAAGTAGCCTAACCCAATATGCAAATGATGCTGTGAAAAGGGCTGCTGGGACCTGTCCTTTCCTTCTTTCTCTCTTGCATTAAAAGGGAACTTTATTACTAGAGAACATTATTACAAGTGGCTTCCACAGACTGAGAAATTCAGAAGGGTTTTGAGCCAAAACTGAGAAAAGCTCAGAGAAATCTGTCGCTTGACTAAAATCTAATCAGGCTGGCAGGGGACGGGTCTGGGAGCCAGGAATTAATTAAAACAGGTAGACCAATCTTGAATCCTTGCTACTGGTATTTAACAAAGAGTTGTCCAAAAGCCCTTTCAAAGACTGCAAGAAAGTCGTCTTTGTTTGTGTGGCTGATCGAATGTTACTCAGTCACCTCCTTTTACACACCTTGGTTTTATGTAACACACCAAATACAATGTTTAAGTAAGGTTAGTGTTATGTTATACAGTCTAACAAATAAAAGCATGTTTAAAGTTAAGGCTGACATTCCATCCTTAACTTTTTGTACCTTTGTGTTACATCACACCTCAAACATAACATTGATTTAGGGCCCCTGCCCTGGCTCTATCAAGACATGAGGAGATTAATTACTTTAAATACATTATTCTGACCTTTGCGTTAACTACCCATTCCTTTGTCGGTTTAATAATTTCAACCTTTAGGTAATGTCAGCTGTTAGTGTTCCCCCTTCCCCCCCTGGCCCCCCCTCTAAATAGGAACATCCCCAAATATTAAAAATGGGATATCTCCATAAACTCAAGGTCATATTTGCATTTTCTGTTCTAAAAGAAAATGAGCATTATGGATCAGCTTTTCCAGACTAGGCACGTGCACATAAACATCACACATTACAAATGTGCAAACTCAACTTCAGAATATAACTCCCGAATGAGTTTGTTCATTTTTGTTCCTGGGATAATGTGTCAGGTGCCTGTAGCTGCATAGATACAACCAGCCATTCATTTATGCTTACACAGGAATGAATGCGTAGTGTTATACTTTCAGAGGTAGAGAGCATTGCTGAATAACACTGCTTTTGAGTTATTATTATCATTATTGATTTAAGAATATTTAGTTTCAAATTCAGAAAGCTCTGATATAGCACCTACACCCAGTGCACAACATAGAGCTAAAATATAGTCTACTTCTCACTGGAGAGTGAGAAATGTTTTTTAAAAAAGGTTTTATTTGCTTGCTGCCGGAAATATCCCAGAGTATCTCCTTGTGTGTTTGTTTTTCTTGATGAATTTTCAAAAATCGAAAGGATGAGTTTAGAGTAGAAATAAGGGCACTCCTTCCCTATAAAATTCCTAATAGTCTAAGAAGAGCTCTAGAGTAAGAATGTGTGTCCAGTATCTTGTGTCTGATTGTGATAGTTGGAAACGCTATAAAAATCAGGCAAGTGCAAGTGTGAAAAAAGGTTAGCATGTCACTAGTTTATTTTAGGCATTTCTTAAGGCTGTTCCTTTTCCTGAGGTGGACCATCAGCCTAGTCTCTGCAGCTATTTTAGTATTAGTTGGTAACAGATGTAGGATCCCTTCTATCAGCAGCTCACAGGTTTCTGGCCAGGTTTGTGATGGTAACACCTTTCTGAGGGCAAACTCAGGCTTCTCCCAGATGACCTTCATATTTTACAAGATAAAGCAGAGTGAAGTATTTTTGTTTCTTTTTGTTGGAAGAGATGTTAATGGCTCCTGAAGAGACACACATAATCAGCTTCACCAATGAAGAACAGAAGTCCTGGGGCCTTTAATGCAGAAAGTTTAATTTGAGAGGTTGGACACGGGGTCAAGGAACTACGATAGGAACTTGAGTGAGGCTCTTTTAAGACCTGAAAGTCCTTAAGTACTGTAGGATTAATCCATAACCTGGAGTCTCATCTCTAGTATTAACCTGTTCTGTGACTGTGAACAAGTCCTGTGCTAGCAGTTTGTGAAAGGACCATGCACTTGGTAGTATCTAAGGGCAAGTGGGAAGGTCTTGAAGATTGTAGAGCTTACCCCAAAACTTGTTGAGTTGCTGACAGTGGGGGATGTGTCCTCATGTTGTGGAAACAGAAGCTGTGGTTGTTGCAAATACTTCAGTAGTTGATTCCTTATACTTACAGAATGAATTGGTGTATTTCTTTAACAGTCAATAATTTTTAGATCTATCCACCTCAGCTTCCACTCTTTTCTCCCTAAAACCACCAGGATGACTTTGATGATGTGGCAGCCAAACATAGTTGCCTATCATGGTTTCTTGGGGCAGTCCTTGATGCAGATGACTGTGAATCACCAACAAGAGTAGTTTCAACTACATAGATGATCTCTTGTTCTGGCCCTTCCTTGGGGGTCTCTGGTTTTGAAGGGGGATTGCTATCATCAGAATCAATTCCTGATAGGTCATTTCATCTCAACACAACCTGAAGACCAGATATTTCCAGCCCTCATTTTAGATCCTGATCCTGTGCTAGGGGAATCCAGTGAAGCTAATAGTGTAACATGACTCTTATAAATAGTTCTTGATACGTAAAATAACAAGGACGATTCATAAATTACTGTGCATGTGAGAAATCTCACTGGGACTCGGCACTGTGCAGGATAAAAGGTGTCAAATGTGTTTGGATTGCACCAGTCTGCTTACTACAGACCACTGCAGAAGTGCTGCATTGCCAAATACTGCAGTACTGAAAGAAGGGTAAAAATAAGCAACAGAATGAAAGGACACATGATTTCCACTGCTGGCAAGGTGATGTCTGCCATCCTGGTTGACATATCCGTGATTAAATTCCAGACTTCCAGAGTTACTGCTGTTGTAGCTTGAACGGGAGTCAAACCTTCAGAGTTAGGTTGTAACCGTCATGGTCTTAATGTATTGGACATGCCTTGTGATCCCTAGTGCACAGACTCTCACTAGGGGGATTGTCCCCAGATGCCTGTTACGACTTCCCAGCCTGGAATCATGAATGCTGAAAAATAGCTATTAAGTCCAAAGGATGTAAAATAAATTTCAAATTAATACATAGTTTGGCTTTCAGTTTAAATGTCACAACACTGGTTCTTGGAAAGCATCGTATGCAAAATAGGACCAAGACTTTCATTTTTCTCGGGACACAACAGCACTATTCTTTCCACTAGGAAGCAAACGTTCTAATACACTTTCTTATGTATGACATTTGCATTGAATATGGGTTGGGTCAGGGTGAGATTATACAAAAAAGAGTATTGCTTTCAGAGGTTAGTTACGTTTTCGAAATCAGTGCAGCTTCCAGTCATTCTGGGGAGAAAGACTTCATTTGCATAAGCCTGCACCAAAACCATCCACGCTAAATATGTGTCCTATAGATAAAGTCCCAAGCTCAATTACTATTAACTTGTCTATTTTTGACTGTAACAAAGAAGCCTACATCACAAATTTGGTCAGCTTTTTTTTGGCTCTGTGCCTCTTCAGTTCTTTTCTACCTTGGAGGCAAGACAAAAAAAAAAAAGCCACAAGAGGAACAAGATAATAATTTCTCTGCTAAAAAAATAAAACACAGAGGTGTAAATGCAAGCCAGGTTTGTGGAATTCAGCACAGGACTTAGATGTGACTCTCAGACCTGAGTCTATCAGTCTGGGAAGAGGAATTAAACTCTTGATAAGAACCTAAACTTGGGTCCAAACGTCCCTCCAGTTGTGCTGGTGGTGCCTGTCCAGTGCCTTGTAAATGGGGACCTGGCAGTGGGGAAGAAATTGCTTCCCTTTCTCCTGCAGTTCACCGTTCATGCTTAAAGAGCAGCTATCAAAAAAGGGGGGGACATGCTGAGAAAGCCAGCTCTGCCAGAGCTGAGATGCAAATGGGAGAGGAGCTCCAGTGGTTGCTGGCAGGGCCAGGAGAGGATGTGGGAAAGAGAAGGGATCAGGACTACAACTTCGAGTCCCTCCAGGGATTTCCTCTGTGGATTGCACAGTCATTTGTAAAAATTGACTGTGACTGTTACACTCACACTTACTTCTTGTTGCTTTATTCCACATGTGGCCCAACATGTTTTTCCACTGATACGCAGATTTTGAGCTGTTTTTTTTGGACTTGCCAGTGGAGGGGCTTCAGTTGACACAAAGGGCTTATCAATAACATTGAACCATTTTAGACAGCTGGTTTTACTTCCCGACTCTCCTGTTTGGGAGGAAAAGGGGTAGCTGCAGTGAGAAGAAGTTTGAATGTCAGCCAGTACCTTCCATGGATAGCAGACTTCAGGCAAACCTAGAATTACCTCCCTCTCAGCTTCAGTTCCCTGACACTGCTGAGGCCCCCTCCACTCAACACCAACAGAATAAGCCTTCAGTTGGCTGCTTTGGTAAATCCATCATTTTTGCATCCTAATAATTAGCCCAGCAGCTGTTGCAAAGCTGGAAACATGAATGTTTCCGTTTTATTGAAGGGATCACTTCTCTAAATGAGTGATGTCCATTTTAACTCTCCCCTGATATGCATAAATAGACACGCAGCCAGTGTGACGTTAGGCATGAAAAATCAGTAATGGGTATATGATTCTCAAATCTAGTAGAACTGATAAAAATCAAGGTTGCTGTCAGCTGTGTAAATTGAGAGCTTCGAGTGAATTGGTGGTTGGTCTGGGAAAAGGGGGCTTTTGTGCTGGTGAGTTGCTCCCTCTTGTGGAAAGCCTGCATGCTGGAGCGTAAAGCTCTGCGGCTTCTTGGATGCCTTTGCTCGAGGCACAATGTGAAATCTAGAGAGATGCACACACAGTCATAAGCCTGACCCTGAGAGCATGGAAGACATCCCTGCTCTCTGGGTTTTACACCAGGAACTTGGCTTGCTGAGAAGAAAAGTTTAGGAGTGAAAAGAGTATGCCCTCCCAGAGCCTCATCATTATCGCTTTATGTAGCCTCATTAGTTTGGCTATTTAAAAATCCTTGTACAGCACTAATCTGGGTGTCTTGAAAAGACAGAGATGTCTGACACTAAGAAACAGGACTGGATCTTCTTTCTTTCCCCCCTTGCTTTTGTTTTGTGAGTGTTGTCCTTTGGCTGTCCCTATGACAAAATTAAACCTGATTTGGCGATTAATTATTGTTGAATTATCATGCTATTAAATGAATATTATTGTTATTATTACTAGACTAATAAATAGTTTTCCTCTTCCTTCTTTCTGTTTAAAGCTTCCCCCTATTTCTCTAGCTCAGATAATCCAAACCGTTATCCATACTCCCAGCTGCAAGTATGAGCAAACTTCCCTGTGATCCCATGGGTATGATTCCCCTCCACCCCCCAGGATAATCACATGTTCTGGACTAGTATTTTTTTATTGCTTTTATCAAGAGATTTTATTACAAAGGAAAATACGTCCTGTATTTCTTAGGCTGGAAGTATATAGGCTTGGCAGTTAGGAACCACCATAGCAATTTTTAGCACAGTGGTGTGGTTTACATGGATTAATCTGCAGTAACTCTTTGCAACGCTCTTCATCCTCTCAGAAGCTGCCTCAGTCCATAGAGTTTATAAGCTAAATAACAAAAGTCTTGTAAATATTTATTTAACGAGATGTATTTTGAATAACTGACATGTATAGAGCCTTCCTAGAGAGTGTGTTATCACCATCAATTTTCATGGTCTGATATAATAACAACTACCCATGTAAACCGTGGCAGGGAAGATATTGACAATCCGAGGCTGCTGTTAGCAGCAGTGTAATAATGGGGCAAAGAAGATGCACTGAGCTGCAAAAGTAGGATTCAGATTGGGTTTGCTTCCACTTGGCAAATCACTGGGAGAAAAAGTATGCGAGTTATCTGTTATTAGAAAGTGACTGTAAATATGCTTGGGTTACCATGCTATTGCAGGGTAATTATGCAGAGGTTATGCCTTTTTAATAACAGCCTACCAGACAGGGAAAGAAACACAATTTATAGAGCTTCATTTTCTACTTTGGTCTCCTAAATTCTGAATGGCGTTTTTGTGCTGCAGTGATGGGCACTGTCTCACCAATTGTATAGACTAAATTAATCTGTGGAAACAGCAGGTTAATTAACCAAACATATTGCTTATATTTAACCCTATTGTTTCATATTTAATATGTGTATTTTTAGATGCCAGATAAATTTATTTATGCTGCAAAAGGCTCTCAGTTACGAGTTCATGAACCCTCTGATTAATATGAATTAGAAATGATAGCACAGTAAATGTGTAGATGATCTTGAAAGAGAAACCCTGTTTGCTAGTCTTATAATTACTACACACAGTTTTAAGCCTTTCACTCAGCTCTTTTGCACCAAGAAATGGCTTCTCATGCACTGATATCAAAACCAGCTCAAATTCTGGACGTATTTCACAATCGGTTTTTCCCCTCTGTGTGTCTATAGTGATGATGGATGGCACGGACTAACTGTCCTTAGAAGTGAATGTATTTATTTGTCCACGGGATACGGATAGCACATGAAATTGCAGTGGTAGTGTAAACCTCCCCCACACATCACCCTCTGTCAGTGTGGCTCAGCTTTGACAAAAAGGGACACAGTGAGCCATGGGGAAATTGTGTTTAATTCCAAAGTCACACAGAGAGTCAGTGGCAGGCTGACAATGAGGACTTCCAGCCCCTCATCGACATTCTTCTGCTGTAAACACAGGGCACTGGCTGCTACTCTAATGATACAGGGGGAGTTACGCTCAGTGCAAGAGATGCTCTGCAGAAAGACCTCCCTTACTTTTGGATAAAATGCTGCTAGTGGGATGTGATTAATCTAACTTCAGGCTCTAGAATAGCTGCTATTAAGCCCAGGGGATGATTTTATTGAAAAAATGAATAAATTTTGCTTTAAGGGCTGAAAACAAGCAACACATGCAGGAATTTTTTAGGCCTGATTTCTTAAAAAAAAAGGGCATTCTGCATTGTTGTCATCATGGCATGAAGGAGTTTGAAGGAGTCCTGAGCATCCCATTTTGCCTTGCCCACTCAGGCCAAATGTCCCTTCAACACAAGCTGGCTACTAACTACGCATTTTGATCAGGCGCGGTCACTGTTCGGTGGCTGGGTGGTTTGAATGCTGCTCCTGTCACCTCAGATCAAAAAGATTTTTGTCACAGACACCTCTCATGTGCTAGTAAGCCCCACAAATCCTGTGGACATTGCAGGGCAGCTGTTGGAGCTGCACAGATGCTGGCTGGTTACAGTCCTGCTAAGTTATCTATGATGAGAAACTTAAGAGGAAAGCATTTGCTGCTATTATGCTTTGGATAATATCTTGCAACTTAACAGTGACACAGAATACCATGATTTGCCACTTTCTGGAATCCCAGTCCTGGATGTAAAACAAGTTATTATTTTAAGACTAAAAACATTGCGGGTTTTATTGATGCATGTAAACACTGTATTGATCAAGCTGGCAAAAGATGTGTAACTAAGATTGGATTTATCAGAGTGAGCTTTTCCCAGCAAGATATAGGTGTTAGGTAAGTCAGCTTATTTCTCTTAAAACTGACATCAATACGACAATACAACTTCTCTGGTTCTGGTGCGATCAATACAATTGTCTCTGGTTCCAGTGTTGTCATAAATCCCCTCTAAAGACACTCTGTGCCTTTGAATAAAGTTTGGAGGAGTCGTAATTTCAGGGAAGCTAAGTTGTCATCAGACCCTTGTGTCCCTTTTTTTCTTAAATGTCCTTGATCACCTTCATTACTAAAATTTCATACCTCTGTACATTTCTAGTGGAATCCTCGCTTATTTGAGTATGAGAAGCTGCCATACCTGTTTTCTTAAGTTCTTCTGCAAAGTGTGATTTCTTCAGTCAGATTCATGATATACGCTATCCTAAATAAATAAAATAATATCACACATATTATTACATAGCAGTGCATGAAGTGGAAAAGTGATGCATTTTTTTCTGTACATTATTTGTGATGATGATGTTTAGTGCATGCCTACAGAGTATGCAACTGACTGACGCATCAGTGCTGTGACCCTGAACAAATCCCTCAGTCTCTCTGGCTTGTGTAAGTTTTATCTCCTCTAAAGAAACTTTGTTAAGATAATTTACATTTTTAAGCATGTTGAAATTCTTTGCTAGAATATACTATTACAGTACATACACTCAATGAAGGACAATGGATGTCCCAGACTACAACTCACTGGCAAGTCACTTTATTTGGTTGATTATCTAGTTCCTTGTGCAGTCCTGTGAGGCCACACTATCTGGGTGCATGTCTGAAGAAATCTCTTAGTGCTGGCTAATAACCTTAAAGGAAGCTGCAGCAAACTGTTGTTGTAAAGCTTCTGGAGAACACTGATAGTTACAAAGAGGTTGCACTTCTGTTCACCTGTCACAGCATTCGGGAAGAGGGTTTTAAAAGTGAATCCTTCATCTGTCTACTGACTTGCTCTTGGTCAGAAATGGCAAATTTTCAGGAGTTTTCTGTACCACCTTGCTTTGGTTTCCAAAATTCAGCTCCAAAGGCAAGACCCCAGTTGGCTTGGTAGGTTTGTGCAGGAAGGGTAGGCTAAAATGTTTGTGTTTATGAACTGTAAATTTATACTAGATGTTCCATTTATTGCCTAGACTCAGAGCACTGCAGAATATGCCAGGATATGTGTCCACTGATTTCTAGAAAATGGCAAGACATAAGTAAATTTGGGTAGCTCTTGACCAAATTTTAAACTCCAGAGTTCACTTCTCTGTGCACACACACACTACTCAAAAGACCTTACCATCATTGACTTAGTTGAGAGCCTCAAACCTTTTGACCTCTGTTGACCCTTGAACGAATCTTAGGTTTCTTTAAGAAAGTCTTGGCCTTTGGGAACATTCAAGAACATCTTGGTGCAACAGAACTCTTAATGCATTTGGGTGCAGTAGGGATTGCTTGGTGCACAGTTGGGTAGATGAAGCCTGTGGAGTTTGTTGTTGGCTACTGTATCTTGTGTGGTTGGACACACACTAAGTGATTGGTCTCTGGCTTAAAATATCCCTCTTCTGCTTCCCACCACAGTCACACATTTACTCTGAGACTCTTGCAGAGCCATAATACTGAGGCAAAGTGTGTATAGACTTTTAAATGGGGCACTCGTACAGGCTCTCAGTCATTTTAGCCTGAAATTATGGGGTATGGGTATTGATGAGTAAAACATAGACCCATGCATATTAGAAAGGCAGTGCTGGAAACAATATAAATGCTTTGGGCTTATGTATCTTTCCCAGAAGTTCTCCATTAGATTTAAGGCATTTCTGGAGTGTCCTGAAATTAATTTAAGAAAACATAGCATGAGCAGGGATGAACTGCCCTACTGGGTTGGCCTAAGAGTCAACATCATGAAGAAGGATAGATCTGACGGAAAAAAGCTATTATGTCCTTCGCTGACCATATGAGTGGGTGCTAGACCTGCCCACTTTTGAAGTGGTAAAGATGTCACCTTTCTGTTCAGGCTGTTCCAAGAGGCAGGGTTGGATTCCCAGATCAAGTCCTCTTTTCCTGTACACTTTGTCATAAGCAGTCAAGGTAGGTGAAATGGGAATAAAGAGCAACCTCCCACTTCTCAGGAAAAATGATTCACAAATCTGCGTGACACAAAACCAAATCACAGTTGAAATTATCATTTCAAAAGGAAAGGAAAAGAAGTGAATGTGCAGACTTGAACCATCACAGGAATCTAAACAGAGGCTGCCTCACCATCCAGACCCATTCCATTTTAGTGCACTATTTCCCAAGTTGTTGCGTGAATGATCCCAGTGTCTTTGCCTTTACAATCTTGCCTGATAGGCCATTCCACACATTTATTATCCTCAATGTGAAAAAGTGCTTCCTAACGTCTGTTCTAAATCTGTTTTAATTTCCATTTATGCTCCATTGTCCTATAATCTGTTTGGAGCTGAAAATAGAACCAAGGTATGATCTTCTTACAACCCCTGGCAATAAATTTTATTAGTATTTTTTTCCAAACTTCACAACCTTGCAGTAAATAAGAAAGCTTTATGGGTAAAAATAACCTCTATCCTCCTCCACTCTCCTCCCCATCCACAAACCCTATGACCTTTATAAACTTTGACCAATATCATTGTTTTCCTTCACTCCCCCTCTTTTGACTTAATATTGCATTAGTTACAGGAGTAAACCAATTATATGAGTGTTAAAAATGGAAGTGGTTTGTGTGCTGGTAATCTATATCTTTTACCAATGGCTGATGGAAAAAAAAAAAGTCCCCCAGCTGCTCTGTAAAGCTCTCTGTGTGCAGCTTGAAACATCTGGTTTGTTTTGTGTGCAGTCTTTTACACAGGGCATTTGCAATTCTTTATTCAAATTGGATTTTTAGTTTGCTTTCCGGTAGAAAGGTTGATATGTTTGTCATTAATAATCATGGTAAAAGTAATATGTATGTAATTAGAATTCAATCATCAGAACCAGGGCGGCAGGTCCCTTAAAAGACATTTTCATTGACTTCAATCTGCAATCAAAAGACGAAGTTTCCTCAATGAGTTAATGTGGTTTGGTCCTGGTGGACTATAACATCACTTCAGCAAGGCATATTTATTTGCATGATTGGCAATTAGAATTTATTGATTTCAAAAAAGGAAATCCTTCCCTGGGTACTAGCATTTCACTCCCTTGGCTGACATTGGACAGAAAAAGCTGTCAAGATATGGATACCACATCTGGTTTGGAGGAGGAGAACATAATTATTTCTATTTCTCAACAGTAATTTCTCAGGATCAAGGGCACTGATGGACTCTGGAGAGAGTTCACACCAATGTTTCTTGGCAGGAAATGAGATGGTTGATGACTATAATAACGAGACCTTTCTGATAATCTCAGTGGAGATGCAATGTAGGCTCACACCCAAACTAGTCTCTGCTAGGCATGGGCAGAGCTGGTCTTACTCAGGTTTAGGTTTCAGCTGGAATTTGATATGAAATCAGAAATCAGCCTGAAAGTAGGTCCTAGAGTAGTCCTTAGGATGCAATTGCATTACCACAGACAATTTTGAAGAGGGCCTGTCATATTCACCTGCATCCAAAACCAGAGTGAGAAAAATGACTCTCCTCAAATAATGGCAAAGGCTAGGTAAGTACCTTCCACAGGAACCCCAAAGACAAGCATCTTAGAAATTATAGAATTAATAAGAATACACTATAGCTATAAATAAAGGATAAAAATGAAAAGACTGAAGGAGGGAGAAGGGACATCTTTCTAAAATTTAATTTCCCTTTTTCCCCTTTTACCTTGGATCTAGCACATTACAGATAATAGCTACTTCATGTTGCTATCAAGTAGAACAGACACAAGCCTTTTCCTAATACTCACAAGGCAAATGACAGCATATAGCCCACAGAGAGTTGAAATATTCTTCATTCTCCACCCTCAGCTTGACCAAGAGCCTGAAAGGACTTACAGCTCTGCCCTTTTTACCCATGCCCCCCATTTTCACTCATCTCCTGTTGCCAAATATGCAGTTGAAATTAATAGCACCGCTTCACCTGCCACATGTCAAACTTAATTTTACTTTAAATCAGTCTTAATTATTCTAGTGAAGTTTATAGTTTTAATGGAAAGACATTGCTTGCTTAAACTATAACATTTATTACAAAGGGCCAAGAGAGATTTAAAGTCATGTTGTCTTTCCAAAGTGAACAGTTTTAAGTAGGTGATATCACGTCTCATGTCTTCTAAGAAAGTGAACTTTTTGAACCCAGCTATTCAAGATGGGCTCAAAGATTTTTTTTTTTTAAAAAGATGGAAAATGTAAAATCCTACAAAAATCAAATCTAGAGACAAAGTCAAATGTCCAGGGTTCTCCACTTGCACCAGGGTGCTGGACCACCAATGTGTTACTTGCTGTGAACTGTTTTCAGGGAATGAAAAGAGAAGAAAGGTAATTCCAGGAATGTGGCTCCTGTTTGATAGGCTGACAAATCAGGTCAATGGCTAATCCTGATCAGTATGAAATGCTTTGGCTCTGAGGAAGATTTAATGGTGCTCACTGCATTGTAGCTGCCTCCATCTCCCATTGGTGCCACTTATTTACTTGCAGGTGAAACATAAAACCAAGGGCTATTAAAGAGCCCACACTTTTTCCAGGAAGGAGGGTGTTAGGTCTGCATTAGATCCTGGCAATAATCCAGAGACTATAATCACACCTTGCCAACTGTACCGAAAATTTCCCCTATGAGTTCCTTTGGCAACACCCCATTTTACAGAGCTGAGTCTGTGCAGACTGACAGCAGCCTTTCAGTCCAGCTGCATTTCAGTCATAAGAAAATAAACCCCCAGGCACAATTTATTAAGCACTCTGGGACATCTTTGGCAGTTTTTTTAGTGATTAGAACATAAGAAAGAGCATCAGGATTCAATATCTGGTTATCTGATGATTACAAGTAAAAGTATTTAATATTTTGTGTACTCGGGTTTACCTGCCTGTGAAATAAGTAAAATGACATTGCTCGAAAATACATTTAGTCCATAGCTACCATTTATTCTTTGCAAAGACTATGCCAAGCTAGAGTCTAAAAGTCTTTAAACTCACTCCAACTCCCTACAAGCCAGTTACCTAAAAGATAAGCATCAGCTGAAGGTTTATACATGCTTTATTTCTTCTTTTTTTTCTTCCTTCCTTCTGTGGGCTTCCACTCAGAAAACAGATGGTCTCTTCTTATTGACATTTTCTTACAGTTTTTAAATGATGCTGCAGTAGGGGAAAGCTGAAATGTTCAATCTACAGCTGATCAGGTTCATAATTAACAGTAGCTAAGTGAAGTTTAATAAGGGCAGCCCACCAAATTTACTTTTTTTTCCTGGTGCGTTCACAGCAAGGCCATAATAAGTATGCAGTTTGTACAGTTTCCTCTGACCATAACTCCCTGGAATATGTAGTATTTATCTTTCATGATAATTAAAGGAAGGGAAATGAAGCCTAAAGGAAGATGGAGTGACATCTAATATTCCTTAGTATAATCTTGTTTCTTTATGTGATGGCTTTTGCCAAAGGAGGGCTTCTGTCTCTTATCATCAGCCAGGTCCTGACCTCGGGCCAGGGATCTTGGCTGTAACTTGACCCTGGGACCAGGTGTGTGCCTGCAGGTCACAAGGCTGACAAAAAAATATCCACCCATGAAGTGCAAACAATCCATTCCTAAGCACATTATTGCCTTTAACTCTTTCAAGTCCTGTTCAGGCGCAAGGCATGCAGTGACTATTTCCATGCCTTCCTGCCCTGTTCTACAAGATGTGCTTGTGAGCATGCACAAGTAGCCAGAAAGTAACTACGAACTCATCCCGTGTCTCTGCAAATATTCCACATGAAGAGATTACCATACAGACAATTAGGTACGAACATATACAAACTAGGGTTTTTGTTTGGGCAAGTGAGTTGTTTACATCTGGTTGAAAATGGGGTTGAGAGAGTCTGCGACCTGCAGAGCCATTTCCTTCTGCTTTCACAAAGCTGTTGCTAGATTACAGGGACTTTACACGGATTGACCATGGGATAGGTGAGATGCTCCAGGTTTTTGCAGCAGGTCAGGTTGTGGAGACTTTCAAGTACTGCCTCAGATGGGCTTAAAAGGAAATTCAGCATCAATGCCTTCTCCCAAACCAGTGGCTATGAGTGTTAGACTATTAGACACATAGTGCAAGAGGTCCCAAGGAAATTCCCTGCTGTTCCTTGCAAAAGACAATGTAGTTGTGAACCTGGGCTAAAATGCATGCGCACACACAGTCAAACAATAGTCTAAGCATTTGGTTGCCCTAAGTTTTCTATGATTTTGAGTATGGCTTATTAATAGATACTCTTCTTTCCAGCCAAAAAAAAGTATGATATATGCAAAATATTCTTTTTATTCACCTGCTGCCTTTTCTTTCTCTTTTTTTTCCCTCCAGGCTTCAGCATGTCCCCAGGTCATACCTGCAAGCCTTTGTCCTAGGCTAAAACGTCTGGAGACTTTTATGGAGGACTCCTGTCACCACATGCGTCCCTGTGCATGGGCTTTTAGGCAGACTCCTCAAACTATGAATTAAAAGGCACAGAAACTGACAGCCCTGTGAACTACCTGTGAAAAATCATACCTGGGTTTATGAAGCTATTATGTCTTCAAGGACATTCAGCAGCAATCTTGAGGAGACAGTGTTACAGGGGGAAAAAAGGCTTTTTCAACACCAGTATCTACTCTGTAGTCCGGGTACAAAATGAATGCCACTAAGTAATAAGTAGTCCACATTGTTATGAGCATAGAAAGAGATCCCAAATCTGTTAAATAGGAGAATTTCCAGGAATATCCGTGGCCTGTGGTTGGGGTCTTCAGACAGAAAATCTCACTGGTATCCCATTTGCATTGTAACAGTCTCATAACAAATTTCTGCCATAAAATCATTACCAAAAGCCACTAATAATATGAAACATGAGCACTTCATCTCTTTCCAAAGGGGCTAATCCCTCCTTCCTTTCTACAATGGTACACAGTTAAATAAACCAAAGCTTTCCCTTTTCTTTTACTAATCATAGAAATAAGAAAATGTAGCTGGCACTGCATGCTTCCTCTCCTCCTTCTCCCTTTCTGTTTTTCCTTGTTGCTGAAAAATAAAAATAAAAAATAGCCAAATCCATTTGAATGACACTTTATATAAACCATTTTTCCAGACTGATATTACGGGCATCACTATGTTCCATCCCATCACAAGCTTTTACTGCTGACTTCTAAAGTCCCGGAGAAGGAGCTGTATAAAATTCATGCGGGCCATGGATACCAGAAAACATATTTGGGAGCTTAAGGCAGGAGTTCCTTGGAGACAGATAATACATAATTGAGCAGTTACCCTCCAGCATGGAGATACCAAAAGAAAGCAGGTACCTGGTTGCTCAGGTAAAGTCCATTGCAAAACTTCATTTTAAACAAATTGTTTTTGGTGCTGTAGATTTATAGCCACATTTTCTCACTGGTAGAACCAACAAAATAGGCTTAACCAGGAGGATGTTCATGAGCTGTGAAGTCACAAGACGTAACGCCACCTTTGCCTCCCAGTTGCCTTAAGAGATCTTCCCTTGAATTAGAATACAGCACACATTTAGAGTGTACAAAGCTAAATGTACCAACATGGCTGCATGTGCCCTTCTGCAAACTCGGATCAGACCAACAGGTTGTAGCTTCCAGCTATAGATCATAAAAATGAACAAAAAAATCCAGAAAAAAATTCATTTAAGTGTTAAAATTAGTCTTCTTCATGCCAGTGCATCCTACCTTGTATGATTTAAATTGTACAAGACCCTTATGGATTGGAAACACTGTATTATCCTTTTCATCCCATTTATCTTGCAAAGTGAATTTATTAATTCTCTCTATACCAGGAAAATTATCTATTTTTCACATGCCATTTTTTACCATTATTGATTTCTTTTAGGAGCATTAGTGATGATGCATTGTAAACGCTGGAAAACCAAAAGCTTTCGTCTCCTAGTTAGAACATCAGATAAACTGAGTCGCTAAGTTTGGAGGGGAGATGATCGACTGGGAAATGATTTAATAACAACATCTCCATGTGATATTCTCCTTTAAAATATATCATGTTCTGTGCATGCATATAGGTGTGTAAGTATATAAAATAATAGCTCTGGCTGAAAACTCCTCAGTTTTGGCAGTTTTCACTCTTTCTGAGTTTGTTTCCTGATAGAAAGCAACTCATTTCATTGAAAATGCTGACAACATTGGATTTGCTTACATGTCAGTGAGGGGAAACTCCTTCATTTGGTTGGACTCGATGATCTGGTGGGTCTCTTCCAGCCTGGTTATTCTATGATTCTATGATCTAGTTTCACTGCTCTCCTGCAGTACTCTTTTATTACCCCAGTTATTAACTTTACCATTTGACACAGCACTAGAAAGTTGGCCTGTAGCAGCATACCGAGACAGGCATTGTCTCTGCCACAAACCTTGCCAGAAGAAGTCATTGACTACTTGCTCAGACGGCTGTGTTTGGATTAACGTGGTGATGACCTAGTCCTGTCCCATGAATGAAAATAAAGGATAAGTATCCTCACAACTCTTGTCAATACTAAGCTTGCAGAGAGAGGGGGGGTAGTTCTGTCTTAGGCCAAGGTTCGCTTTCATTTCTTTGGGTTAGGGAGCAGAAGACATGCATCACACAGCCCACCTAGGGATGCTCCACCAGCAGAAAAATGCTTAGGGGCTCCAGAGGTCCTTTGCCTCTGCCTGAGCTGCACCTAGGACAGATCATAGATACAGAGCAGCACTTATATGTATATGCGTACACATAAGGTGGCAAATGACTTCTAGTTATATAACAGGTTAATGAGTGAGAAGCTCCTTGGCAGGCCTTATTCCTAGCTCTTCTGGAGGTACTGAGGTGGGAGTGGGACTGTGAAATTTGGCGATGTGATGAGCATCCTTTTTTGTGCACCGTCACGCATGGTGTTTCCGTTCAGCCTCTGAGCGTCGAGAACCTTAGAAGAGCAGCCAGCCTCTCCACCCTCTTGCACAGCTCAGTATCTGCAGGCTCCCTTTTGGCAGGCATCTTCTGCACCCCCCCAAAAAAAAGCAACCCCCACACCACTCTATAAGTGTGTGCATGTCTCCCTCTACGCTGTCTATGAGAAAACAGCATGGAGGTAAAAAACGCAGCTTGAAAACAAAAGTTAAAATCTTGCAGGTGGAGTAAGAAGAAAAGCGAAGAAAAATCTGCTCAGACAGAGAGACAAAACAAGCAACTGCTTAAGGGATTTGGCAGCAAATGAAACTGCCCCCTCCCCCTCCCTGTTTGGAGCCTGGTTCAGCATGTACTGGTAGTGGATCACAGTACCAGCCACACTGAGATACAGGCAGACACTTCTGTCTCACCAGCTGCTCTGACAATCCATTTTCATAAAGTAACGGGAAGGGAAGCAAATCTGCAAGATGGAGCTCCCGGTCACTGTGTGAAAGCTTCTACCCATTCTGCCCTGTGCTTCAGGTGTTAGAGCTGTCAAGGGATTTTGGTGAGAGCAGAGTGTGGCTTTCCCTAAAACAAACAACAGCTACAGCAGGATGCCTCTCACAGGCACCCACATCCGGGCTTGTAAGTAATACATGATGCAATTTTGGAGATCCCTACAGAAAATCTGAAGTGCTGCATTGTGATTGATCGCTGAAATGGGTGTTCTTCCCACTGGGCAGTTAATGAGACAATCTCTCCGCATTCACTTGGGAAAACACCATCTTAAGAAAATGAGCTCTGGCTACTTCAGGCATTAATAACATGTTGTAATTTCTTTTCCCAAGGGCTAGGGTGGTAACACTTGTAGCTGGCCCAGGCTAAGGAAAAATCTGGAAACTTCAGCTCTGTCAACTTGTCTGCCTACATATATAATAAACTATTGCGTGATACAATGCATTTTTATGCAGTTGCAGTGATTCATCCAGCAAATACATATTGGGGGGGGGAGGGGGGGGGGAGTGGAATAAAAGTGATTCTTCACATTACATTTGTACAAGCACCAAAGCTTGTGAAACACTTAGGAGTCCATCTGGCTGAAATGTGCTATATATAAATGTAAGATTGTTGTCATCAAAAAATGCATTCAGTATGGCTTTTCTCTCACGTATTTCTTGTTAATTTCAATGAACCAGGTCTTTTTAATGAATAATTTCCATTGGAAATCTTTGTTTTCCCTGTAACACAGAGCTTTTTTGGTTTCAGTCCCTTGTCTGGTTCTCATTAGCTTTGCAATGTATTAGCCAAGAGGGCTTTGCCTCTGTTAGGCTGAGAAAGTACCACTGGCAAACATCTGATTTTTTTGTGGGAAAGTGCTTTCTTTTTCTTTCTTTGTTCAATTATCATTTTGTTTATATACCACTACAGATTATTGCATTCTCAACAACAAATTTTGCTCCTGTATATGCACATGTATGTGCCTGCACATCTACATACTGCTTACATTTCCATCACCATGTGGTTCGTATCTTTTTGAATACATTGCTTTATGTGTTGTAACTATATAAATATCTTTCTCTTTGAAGCTGTTAGAGAGCAAGCAGTTACAAAGACATTGCTTTTGAGCTTGTATTGGTAGGTAATGAGTTGGTTTCTAAATCGCAAGTAATCTTTTTGGAGTGCAGCCCCAAATGTGCCAGTCAAGTTTTGTAAACCCCTATCCACGCAGTCACCAAACCCTTCCCCATAATCATATCAGCTTCTTTCAAGGTCAGTTTTACTAACCTTCAGTAACAGATGGGAGAGATGTTCTAGTGGAACTTTTAACATGTAACAGACCTGGACTCTCTTTTCACTGACACGGTCCACAACGCTGGAGCAGGCAGTAACGTATGAACAGTGTTACTCAGCACTTTGTACTCTTTAGCCATGTCACTGTACTGAGGAAAGTGATTTGATGGCTCCAGGTAAGGCCCACACTGATTCACCAAATCCTACTGGAGAAAACAATCTAAGAGAAGTTCCATCTCACTGGCTTTTGCTTGCAGAACATGTGCTAAGCATGTCTCCTGTCCCAGCACAGACCAGCAAAGCCAGGCAAACAGTTGCCTATTTCTGTTGTTCACCAGAGAACTACGTGTTTAAACAACTCATGACTTAGAGCGAAATAATTTAACTCAAAAGACAAATTAAAGAAATTAAAACAAATGTATATAAATAATATTACATAATGTGTGGCACCACATTTTACTTGCATAAGAAATGTTTTTATAAGTGCCTTTATGACCTCCCCACTTTTGACTTCTGGGTCTTGTTATTATTAACTGAGTTAACATCTCTATTCCAGATGCAGCTCCTTATGAATTCCCTCTTTCATAAACTGAATATTTAATGTGTATATATATGTGTGTACTTTTTCTCCTAGTAGTTTTTGCAGTAGGCAGAAATCACACACAATATAACAGAGTTATATCACTTCTTGAGGCACCTTCCTTTGCACATCATTAGCTTCCAAAGATAGGTGCAGCCCTCCCAGATGGAGATGGCAAGTTATTAGACCTGGGCAAATATCTTCTGCGTGGAAAATGTTGCTGGTGTAGAGCTGGAGTTAGACCCTGGCTAGAATACGGGCTGTGTTCCTGCTTCAAACATTCCTACAGCTCTTAAATGGCCGGTGTCATAAAACCCAACATGAATTATTGCCTTCCAGCCAGCTTAGTATTTTCATCTGCAAACTTTTATTACATTGTTCAGCACTGACGTGAAATACTGGAGAGATTACCCGGCTGCACAATGTACCCTCTTGTCCCCATCTGCACCAAAGCTGCCAGCTGATCATACACTGATGGAGAGCCCTGAGCATTTTCCAACTCCAAAAACACAGACGTGCCAGGGTGCACAGGTGGTGCATTGGTATGGCAGTGACAGTGGACAGGTGCTTCCAGTAGGCTATTGGAGACATGCATAGCTGGGCTTATCTTTACACTTCTGTTCTCAAGGACCTTGAGGCAAAGTGCAGGCACTGGGAGTATCACCATGGTGTATTTGCTCTTCTTAGGGATTCCAATCTGAAGCTGTGACTGGTTATTTGACCAAATGATGTATCAAAATCCCATCAAATTAAGGATTTGTTTTCCATTTTGATGTCAACTACTGAAGGACTACATCTTCTTCAAAGCAATCAGGAAGCGCTTGCTTTAACAACAGTGGGAACAAGGTTTGGTCCATGTGCTCAATTTTATTCAGGCAATGAAAATGGCAAGAGGAAGTGATGTTTCAGCCAAAATTCATAATATGTTTTTCAGACCTTCACAATATTTTTAACGTATCTGATGTTCACCCACATTTTCTGGTTCCTTTTTCAGTGTTTCAGTGAGAATGAGATTAATGGATGAGATCTATTCTACCATGTGTGGTATTCCTTTTGAGCAATCATGTGAATATCTGAATGTTAGTAAATGATGGAAAGTTCAGTATCTATGGGAAGGTCATTTGAAAGTTTCAGAAAACAATTTTATATGCAAGAAACAAAAACATGATCCATTTTCTATTTCAATGGGCATCTTTTCACTACCACAATGACACACGAGTTTGGGGTTTGTAAAGCTTATTCTCTGTCATACAAAGGCCATTTTCAGTGCAGTTACAAGGCTACAGGAAGGGTTAACCTCTTGCCTGCCCTCCCACACTGTGTTTTGATCGGTGCCCCGAGCTACAGGACAGATATCTCTTTGTTTTTCGTCTTTAATATCGGATTCCCAATTCGCTTTTGTAGATGATAGGACTCTACAAAACTTCCTTTGTCTGAAGTAAGAGATGCAGCACTTACTCTACAACTGACTTAAATGCTTGACTTTTTCTCCCTTCTTCAAAAAGCACCTGCTTGAGTAGCTTGATGACTAAAGAGCTTTTCAACCTCCCTGCCACCATTTTTAGATCTGCTCTACTTCATAAGAGACTGAACACCATTGTGGCTGATGCTGAGTTGTATATGTGAAAAGAAATTGATGGTGTTGATACAATTGTTAGTGCGTGAGTGGATGTCAGGAACTACTGCAATAATTAACACAATTACTGGAAAGTTTAAAACATGAGACTAAGACTGTGGAGCCTCTCCAAAGGCAACTGAAGGAAAGATATTCATTCTCATTACTAATGGGATCTGTATTGCACCCTGGAAGAACACAAAATTAGATTAATTTACCCCTATGATTTTTTTTTAGTTTTTCCCTCTTTCTAAGTGGTAGTACATAAGGGTAAAGATGGCACAGAAGGCTGAACAGGCTGGGGATGAATGATAAATTTGCATCAGACTTGCAAAAGCTGATGGTGAAGACACTTTGACTTAAAGCTATACCAAACTCAGTAAAGTTGATCTTGGAGCATCAAATCAGTATGGATGGTGGAGCACCCAAAAAGACTGAATTTTTCACTTACCTGAGACTGCATTTAACACATTTAAGATGTTACTGTTACATCTTCCTATAACTCCTATTAAAGAAAGATATAAAATGCGTAAATTCTAGACATTGTGGCTTAGAAATTTGATGGAACAGAAAAATAGCATGGGGAATCATACTTTAATTTATAAGTTCATAAGTGAGAAGGAGAACTTTGTTTTTTCTTCTTGTTCACAGCATCTAAAGTCTTGATTTTATAGTCAACTTGTTTATAAAGTTACGGTAAATTTTGTTTATTTGTTGCATGTGTAAGTCTCACGGTTATAGCAAGAAATAAAAAGAAAGAGAGAAATTAGAGTTGATTACAACCAGTGGTGATGTGACTGGGAAACAATAGATGCATTGTGAGGAAAATCACACAGCAGCCCGGAAACACACAGGAAAGAAAAGAAAATAAAAAGAAGCAAAAAAGAAAACCGAAAAGAAGAAGAAGGGAAAGGACAGACAAGGACTGAGTGGGAATGAGAGATTTCCTATCCAAATACATTAACCACTTTGCCTGAAGCCTGTATTGCATAACTGAGGAAAGAAATTTCTCAGTGCAAAATGCTTTTGTGGTTGCTGGGATTTTTTTGTCAAGTGGATGTTTCTAAGCAGAGAAAAAAAATGCATATAGCAGTTCTTCCAGTAACCTCTGACTCTTTATCGCCATGTCTCTCTCCTGCTTTCACTCTTGTTCTGTTTTTATTTATTCCCTGAAAATACAATGGAGAATAAAAATGTGGTAGGACCTGCTGGCGGCAACTATGGCCTCCAGATCCAAGCTGACAAAAATGTCAAGAAACTGACAGTAAAATATGCGAATAAAATCCCTGTGAACAAGAACAAAACTCAGGCTCACACCACTACTCTCTACATTGTGGCTTTTGAGAGTATTTCCATCAGTAGCTGTGACTTTCTCTTTAAAAAAATACACACTCTTATACATTTATCATATATATTGTCTTCTAAATCCTTTCATCAAAATCTCACAGGAGGAAAATGGCATGCAGGAACACAGGAAAGTAAGAGACATTTCAGGCAGTAAGATCAGGGAATAGCTGACATTCAATGGAGAGAGAGAGAACTGCATGCTGAGTGCCAGACATATGGATCCTGTATGAAGCTGCAAGACAGACAGACTTCTGCTGCTCCCTTCTGTGATCATAAGATAAGGGAAACGCAAAAGCAGTGTCTAGGAAAGAATCTTCCACAGAGAACTCAACTGTCCGATGAAGCCTGTGTTTTTTATCTTACCTAATGAAGAACAGCTCTTTGCTTTGAGTAGATGATTACCTTTGGGAAAATCGTGGAGTAAGGATAGACAGAAAGTACTGTGATGGTTCATTCTGGAGAAGAGACTTAAGTATGACCTGAATATGGTCCTCCAACATAAAAGACTAGATGTAGAGAACTAAAGAATAAAAGGCTTCTCTATTTGACTATGAGTACAAAAAGAAGTGACAGGCTTAAATCGCTTTATAGAAGATTTAGGCTAGAAGAAGCCATTTATTATCATTAAGATATTTTAAACAATTTCTAAGCTTTTCAGAAATGTGCACAAACATCTTTCTGAACGATATAGGTGTAGTTAGTCCTGGTTGGGACAGGGTCACACAACCTTTAAGTGTCTTTGAGTCCTCACAGCTATGCTTCTACTGGAGAGGATCAGCTAACTAGACAGAAGGATTTTATGTGTTGGATCATTGATGAAAGAAAGCTCCTGCCCTCAAGTGCTGGCAAATTAGAAGAGCTGGATTTTCTTTTTGACTCTTACAAACTCTCTCCACGGCTTTTTGGAAATCATCTTGCCTGCTCCAAAGACGTTGTGTGGGGACTAGCTTTCTTGCTTCAGGAAGGAGCAAGTTAAGCATGGAAATATTCTCCTGTGCACAGTAGTAGTATGATACCTATGTAGCACTCACGTTGTACTTAGAGCTGTTTTGATATGTAAGCAAAACTAAAGTGGTGCTAAGTCTTTAGCTGGAAATTTTCTTCAGGAGAGAAAGTTTCACCCTGCTATCTTGGAGATGTGCAAATATTCATGGAGGGGGTGTCATAGAAAGGTCTATAAATAATCAAATATGAGCCCCCATATGAATTATGCATGGACTACTTGTAGAAAAAGTGAGTGTCTTGCATTAAAAGTAATCAGATCAGTGCCACTGAAATCACATTGCTATTTCTATCAGCTATTAACTAAAAGTTATAAGACCTCATTTTTAAAACAGGCTACAACAGGTGCTTGCAGGTCTGTTCAGATAAAAATTACGGCTTTGTGGAGGCAAATATTAAGAAGTCTCTAAAATGTGTTAATTTATTATGAATAGAAAGTAGTTTGATGTTACTTTTTAAGAAAAACAGTCACAATACAACATTCATTAGTCCCTAAGTGAGGCAAGGACTTGTCAGTCAATTAGATTTTTGACCTTAGATCATGTAGGCTCTTCAGAAAATTCTGCATCCTGCACCTTGAGGTGAGAGGTATAATATCAGTACCATCTTTTACTTATTATTCATTTTATCAAATTGCATTGCTATTAGCAGTAATACTGCATTTAGTCTCATTAAGTTAGAACTAGAAACAGCAAAAAGAATGGGTTTATTACAGAGCATTTCATCAGTAGACTTTCCTGGTATCTGAACAGAGCCCTATTGATACCAAACCAAAAATAATCCATTTTTAGAAAGCCCTTGAGCTGTACTTCATTTTCAGTTTGGTTCAAAGATGTCTAGAAAAGGTAGGAATTCTCTAGAAGTCTTTCCAACCATTCACTGTCTTTCTCCAGTAATGATACTTTCACACATCATCTTAAATATTCCACTTTATTTTATATGTAGTTGTGCCTGCAAGACTACATTTACTCTCTCCTCTGACTGCAAATTGGCAGATTGTCCTCTCCCATTGACCAACAGATAAATAGTCCTAAGGATGAAAATTCATATCAGTAAAATGAAGGACAATATTATTCCAAACTTCCCACCCCTGATTCAAATCCACAGCTGGGCCCCTTAGGGCAGGCCCTTGCATTTTTGGGCATAGAGGTCAGAAGGTCAAGTATATGGAATACCATGTTTACTACATTTCAATATCAACTAAGTATATCTAGTTATCACTCACTGACATCAGAGAAAATGAAGAATAATTCCATCAATGTCAATGCCATTACTATATCATAAAACTGGCGTAAGTTACAAAAGAAACCTGGGCCTACTGCTCTGAGGTTCTTCCATCTCCTCTGCATGTTCCCTAATTTGTCATTACTAGAATAGTTGCTATAACTATCCTGGTGAATATATAAAAGAGAGACTTGCATGGCCCATAAACTCAATGAACCATTAAATAGGTGACAATAATCTTGATAGAAGTTTGGAATATTTAATTAGCACAAAAATGCACTTAGTGAGAGAGTTCAATTGCTATCATGGGTACTCCTCAAAATAATAGCCGAAGATTTTATGTGTTCATGAAATGCCTTAGAAGACATTCAAGAAAAGAAACAGACAATATTTCATGTATTAATTGAGGATCAGACATACCTGTAAGTGCCCAGTAATAAACATTTCCAAGGAAAATTAACCTAGGTCTCCTGGAATCCCAAAGGTGACTTCATTACACGTGAAGTCAAAGATTTTGTTGATAACTTTTTAGCCATAGGAGCTAATTAAAACACAACCGAAGAGCAAATATTTTACCTTTTTTTTAAAAAAAAACCCCAGAGCCTACCCAATAGCAAAAAGATTTTGAAAAGAATAAAAGAGCAAAATCACTGGAGATGATAGAGTGATTTCCCATTTTAGGAACTTTCTTCCCACTTGAAGTTGCCTGACAGAAGGTCTCTGTTCATACAAACTCAGTACTCCATATAATTTTCAGTAGCAGGAAGCTGTTTATATAGATATTTTCTTACCATGTGGCATTGCCTCCTTCATTGGTTATGATTGTAAAGATCCGCATATATCTAGATGAAGGAGTACAGAATAGAAGCATGTTTATAATAACTCTCTTTTTGGCACTTGTGCTGCCACTCTTGAAATATCACACTGAGATTTTGGCATCCACAGCTGAGGTTGTATCTGCGTTAAAAACTAGTTCATAGCAATCAGAAGGGATCCGAATAGTGAAACAATTAATGTAGAGCACCTGGTGTGCCCTTAAGCAGTTGTGGCTCATTGGGGTTGGAGCACTGTTTCTCACTTAGTTTTATCCAGAAAAGAAGCTCAGTTTGGGCCACCTGAGACAGTTGACAGTGTGAACCAAAGCAGCATAAATGAGGCCAATCACAAGATCTGCTTCAAAAATACTCTTCTGGTCTGAACAAAATCAGTGGTATGGATGTACCCTGGAGGTGTTGAAATAGGCCCTGAGTGAACTAAGGATTGAAAAACATTTTTGAGACACAGACTCTTAAGGAACTGTTGGAAAAAAAGAACAAGAATTGACTTGATCTCAGTCAAAAGCGAGTGGGTGTAAGTACTTTGTCAAGTACCAAATACTTCTGTTTCAGCTGGAGAGTGAAGCTGGACAAATTTAGACCAGAAACACGATACATATATGTATGTATATAGATACATATATGTAGTACAAAAAAACCCCAACAACTTTTGCAATGAAGGTAAAGTTTTAAGTGGAATAATGACTTTTACTTCAATTATAACTTCCATTGCCTATTACTAAATGACATTTTCAGATTAAAATAATCTATCTCCCATCCCCTTCCATGATAACCCTAGGTTAGCCTCAGCTGTTGGACTTGAAGCAGGAAAAGAATTCAAAGAAATTTTATGACCTCTGGTATGTAAGCTAGTCAAAGAGAGAACTGCAACGGTCTTTTTGCTGATAACTTCTATGAATCTGTCATTCACAGGCTGCAAGCTTAAAGCTGATACCCTCCCTGTACATTGCAGTGACTGTTCTAGGACATCTCTACTAACAGATGTTTCTATTCTTGTCTGAACACCTTCCTTCAAAGTTCTGTTCTCACTATGACCTTCATACCATGACTTCTTATCTTTCTGGCTATGTTTCCAGAGTAGTTTCATGGACCAAAGCTGCTAAAATAATTTGGATATAAGCCAGATAAATATTCATAGAGGTTTGACTGCTTGTCAGTATTAAAACACTGTCAAACTTCTTGATGAATTGTCACCTCTGTTGTTGCAATAGATACAACATCCAGGCAAAATCTTTGTCCTCCATCTTCTTAGAATTGCTTGGATTCTAGAAACCCAAAGTAATTTCTGCTGCAAATGTCAATGTGAAGAGAGATCTCCCGTCCTCTACCTTAATTGGTTATTTGTAACATGCTTTCTTCTTTTTCCCTGAAACTGTCTGCTGAGAGGTTTTTATCTCCTTTATCTCCTATGCTTACTGTCAGTGTTTAACAGTTAACCTGAAGCTTTCGCCTCACATTTGGTGGTCCAAATGCTCATGTTGCTGCCTGACCCATGAGTGTTTTTATCTTTGAAAATAAATTTGATATTACATAAATAAGTACATCATCTTCCACACAGAGTTAGCAAAATCTCTTTTCATTGTGTCACAGTAAGCAGGAAAAGTCTGTGTTAGAGGGTGTCTGTTGTGTAATACAATTAGATCACTGGTATGACTAGTGGGTAGTACGGTGGATTTCATAGCTTGTCGATTTCTATCTGGCTATTTGACTCTGTTGAAATTTGGAGTGTCAAACATTTGTGGTAATGTAGTCAAACTTTGTTTTGTTAGAGTTCCCTCAGTTTTTCATGATTTTTTTATAAATGGGAAGAAAGGATGGAATTAATCTTTTCCTTGAATTATACAAATAAAAATTGCAAGAGAAACAGGACTCTGTTTTAGTTAAGCCAGTTGCACTTGCATTGCTGATTTATTCATCTGAATTTACTTTTGTTCAAAAGAAGAAAAAAGTGCTTGACCATGCTGCTAAGAGAGCACAAGCATAGCAGACCTAATTGTAGCTTTTCATCATGACTGCAAATTTTTTTGGCTAGATGCAGTTTCCTAGAGTCATGCTCTTCCTCAGGCCTTTGAGAGACATCTATGCACCACGGATAAATACTTCAGGAAAGAGAGGTTGAATGGCTAACCTTGAAATGATCTTGAATCTCTGTTAATGGCCATGAGATCTGGAGAAAGAAACGGCCACACTTTATTTTCAAACCAGGAACTGCAGCTGTGGGAACAAACAGCTTGTAATAAACACTTGAATCAAAGTTTGTGGGAGTTTTGTTATTGGCTTTGAAGTAAGCAAGTCTGAGGCCTTTACTATGGAAGCTGTGATTCTGCTTGTGGTTTTTTAATGGCTAAACTATCCCACGGTCAGCTTGAGATTAAGGATTTCATTTTTGGTCTTAAAAAGAAAGGCATGAAGGAGAATTCCATATTGTTGTGCAGTCTGGCTTTTATTTTGAAGGGCTTTTAAAAAAAATAGTGTAACTTGTATGAAGAGTGTTGTGTTTAGGAAAAAAAAGTTCAAAAAATACCACACATGATTGATCTCAAGTCTGCTTGCTGATCCAAAGACAACACAGCATGGCAGTCAAATATACATTTTATGGGCTTTTGTCTGTTTTGCAATAACAGTGGAAAGCATTCTTTAATTAAAATTTAAAACCGTAACTGATTAATTTTCTGTGTAAACAATCCCTGTAAACATGGAAAGTCAGCATTTTAAGGGCACAGCAGTATAAATTTTGTTTCCTCTCCTGGGCGCTCAAGGGAACGATGGCGAGAAAGGAGGGGGAGTGCAGGAAGAAACTCAGGAGGGGGAAAAAGTTCAAGGCCTTGGTGTTCTGTACTCAGCGTACACCAGCTGCAGGATCTTGCCTGCTGCCCATTTCTCTGTGCAGGAATGTTGGCATAGACTCCCCACTCTTGCTGGGCTGTGATTTATTCTCTCTCAGATGCTGGAGACTATTTTTCAGAGCACCCATTCCCCCCATGAGGTGATGCTGTGGCAGTGAGTTGTGCAGAGGGATGCCTGGTTCTTACAAGGCGCAGAAAATCCTCTTAGCATTTTCTCTGTGACTATTTCCACTTTTAATGGCAACAGTGGTAAAACAGAATTGCAGCTCCTTTCTCAGCTTCCACTGACATTTTATTATTGCCTTCCATAGTGCATTCATAGAAAGCTTGACAAACATGAAAGGTCTAGGTCCTTAAAAGTACTTTTCAGAGGGATTTAGGTATCCACAACAGAAGAACTTGTTAAGTTTCTAAAGTCTTATGAACAAGGTCAACCTTATCCCTCTCTGGCCGAGAAAAACAGCTCAGTAGCTAGCTTGTAGGAGTAGACAGTTGAAGGCTGGGTTCTCCCATTGTCACTGTGGAATAACGGGTTTATCCTTTCAGAAAAGATCTTGATACATATCATTTTTGGAAGGGCTTCCACCAAAAAAAAGGGAAATCATTAGATCTGACACTTAGGATCCACTTTACTACTCTCACAAAATAATATTTCATACAGTTGTAACCATATCAATGGTCAATAGCATCAATAGGACTCATTTGGCGTAAGATATGCTAGAGGAAGCATTTGAGCCATGAAAATATATCAACATTTCAGCATTTTTTTCACAGTTTCCTTATTCAAATAACTAAAAAATATTTACCTCTTTCTTTGCTCAGTTCTTGTTAAACTGGAGCACATTCCATGCAATGATTCAAAAGGGTCCAGGGAAAGCCGTGTGGTCAGATGAGTTGCGGGCCTTCTGTCTCCTTACCATCCATTGCAATGAAGATGCCTAAAGAAAATAATAAGCTTCAACAAATCCTCCTGCTGTTGCTACTGTTTTGCGTGTTGACTTAGAGAAAATTTATCAATGATTTCAGGTTGCATTTCTCTCTCAACAACAACAACAAAGAACAATAAAAAAATAAGGTTCAAACCAGACACAGATCAGATGTGATTTGAAGGATTTGTTGGCATACGTAAGAATTATTTCATGTAACGTATGAGCATTTACCAGCTTGGCCATACCAGCTCCCTTGCCTTAGTTGAGCACAAACCTGATTTTTCCTCATGCTTTCTTTATTTGTTGTCATTTTGCAAGTACTAAAATGCAGTATTGCTGATAACACTCTTTCCTGCTTCTCCCCAAGCATGCATCCCCAGGAGATAAATACTTCTGGAGGTCCAGCACCGTGAAACATTTACATGGTTGTCTCCCATCACTACAGCCTTGGAGAGAATGCTACAATCTCATGTCCCCTGCAGTTATTTGGTGAAATGACTCCAACTAAAGTCAGTGGTAAAACATCTGCTGGAGTTTTACCCAGCAACTTTAATGGAGCCAGGATATCAGCCACTGAATTTTGGCACTCTGCACTAGACAAATATTGTGATCTGAGATTCTCAAGACAGCTGGCCTCCAACCATCCTGTCTGCACACTAGAAATAATTTCAGAGTTTATCAATTCTGTATCATAATCAGTTCATCCAGCCATAAAACCTGCTGGCTTTCTTACTTAACCATTTACCTACCTGCTTACCACTAAGATGACCATTAACTTTCTTACTATTTCTTATCGTCGGTTTTATTCTTACCAATTTGAGGATGAGTTTAAAGGAGACACATTTGATGAATGAAGTATTTTCTGTGAAATAATTTGTCCCTGAATTTTCTAAATCTTATTTTATTTACGAGCATTGAAAGTAGATCAAAGTGAAACTCACGGGACATATGCAGAAGTTACTTTGTTAGCAGGGAATGCAGATTGTCTTTGAGGTGTTCTGGGAAACAGTTTAGCTAAGTAGGGACACTAACATATGTCAGAGTGCCCCACTGGCAACTTCTCTTACTCATGGTCACATTCCTGGCATTCAGAAATAGCGGAAGAAGAGCACACTGGCCAGGAGAGGGTGGAAAATACCGGAAAATCCAACTCCCAAGGTTTGGCTCCTAAATGTGGAAAGAGATTTACTGTGGCTGTTGTAAATGCCGTTTGTTGAGGAGAAGATTAAACAGGAAACCTTATTCAGAGCTATTGGTCACTTAGAAGATCTTGGAAGTGTTTCTGGAGAATTACACAGCCAACCCAAGCCCAAGCCTTGCCTTACAAAGCCATCCCCATTGCACACAAAAGCATCAGGAGCTGTTCCCATCCTATATTCAATTCAGCAATGTACTCTTTCAGATGTTAGAGAGAGGGAATATCAGCCAGCCACTGAAAGGACAATTACATTATAGTTCTGAAGCCAATCTTTCTGCATTGAAATTAGACCTGAAAGGCACAAGCAAAGGAGTAAGAGGAGGAGGGACCAGGAAAAAGGGTGAAGGGGGAAGGGGCTGAGATAAGAAAAAGACTTCAGAGGCTCCAGCATTTGCTCAAGAGCCCTTGTGTCTCTGAATGGTGCTATTTCTCTCATACTACAGAACCACAAAGTTGTTTCCATCCCCACCCCCTCTTCCTCTGGCAATGCGAACAAGATCATAAACGTCAGATGCAGTCTTGTCGCTTTAATGGTCTCATGGCTATGAATAAAAATGGCGCGGTAACAGATTTGTTAATTGACTTTATGTGCAACTGGCATACATTAGGCAGCTCCTTTAACACTGTTCACAAAGCTGGATGTGTTGCTGTCCTACTGCCATTGAATTAAACTTTTAACAGTTGAGAGACCAGAGGGTTAAGCCTAGGAGGCTGGAGTGATATTTTCACTGCCTTTGATGACACACTAAAATACAGAATGTCTCATTTTGCAGCAGAACATTGAGTCTGTGAAGCCGATGTACATGTGGTTACTATTTGCAGAATTTGGCATTTTCTATGAATAGCATAAAACAGGCAGTGGATCAGCTGTCATGTTTTGACAGGGTTGTCCTTTTTTTCCGAATGCTATTCTTTTTTCTTTTTTTTCCTTCCTTCCTTCTTTTCTTTCTTTCTTTCTTTCTTTCTTTTTCACTTCTTTTTTTTTTCCTCCCCTTTATGCTACAAATCCACTTTTTCTTTTTTTTTTTTCTACAGCAATCTATAAGCTGACAAATATATTAAAGGGACAGTCTGGCCACGCATCTAAAGGTATAAGAAACATTCTACCATGACAGATTGTGAACTCAAGGGTGAGGGGAGAAGGGAATAATGCTTGTGCATATGGACTAGTATAAAGGATTTGATCAGACATTAGGTTTTTAAATGCATGTTGCACAGATATCTATCAAGACTTGTGAAATCACCATGCCATGAGTTCAGTGTTGTTTGAGATGTGCCCTTGGGATCTCTGTTTGAATCCCACATCTCTTTGATCTCACATGGACTTAACTTGTCGATTCCTTGAGATCAAGAACACGAGACTATTTTTGAGACACTTCTGTCTCTAAGGTCTTACGCCAAACATTTTATAACCCTATTTTGAAGTATTATTTGCAAAATGATGAGATGTTTCATTACACAGCTCTATAATGTCTGTTGAGAGGAAAAGGAAATACCACCACTAAACCTCATCCTGAAAAGAAACTAATATCAACACATTTATCTAGTGTCAAAATCTCAAACTGACCGTTCTAATCTGCTTACTCCATGCAGGCATACAGAGGAAATTTTGATTTCTTTGCTTATATATTTCTGAAAAAAGGAACTGAAGCACGTGTCCATCAGTAAGAAGCTCACAGACTACATCTTCTCTCCTTGCTCCTTGTAGGGGTGGATCGGCCAGGTCATGCTCTGTGCACACACTGTATGGACTTGGAGGGCTATTCATTTTTCAGTAGAGACTTCTGTGTGCACTCGCCCCACATTGCACACCCATGGTAGAGTGGGAAGGCTTTGCCAGCAGCCATGGTATTTCAGGTGACAGGCCAGCCAGTGTTACTGTGTGAGTGAGGGCACCAGGAGAGCCAGGAAAGAGGAAAAAAAGTACGTCTAAACAATAGAATTATTGCCCAAACTCTAAGCGCTCTTGCTCCCATCTGTTCGCCCTCATCTCCTAGGCATCTCCTTCACCTTCACGCACCGAAGAGGTTGACTTGGCTCATTCTCATTTGAACACGTTCATAGTTTGGGATGCCAGATTCAGACATTTGTCACAGTTTTGGCACTCTACATCACACCCAGAGATGAAGAACTCTGTATACTGACATTTTCCTCTTTGTTTATTCTCATCCTTTAAACATCATCAGGTTTGAGGATATTAAATATCCCAGCATGCAGAAGTATACAGGGAAATCACTCTTCTATTTTGATAGTCCATTATCACATTGGCTTTTTTCATGGATCAGGTAGTTAATAACTGAGAAACAATAAATTAACCAGAATCTGCGGCCCTCAATGCTATTCCTCAGCTCTGTTGCTTCTGTTGGAAACTTCTGCTAATATTGATTTAAATAATGATTTAAAGAAGTCAACGGTGACAGAAATGCAAAACTAAATAGTCTAATATGAAATTATTTTTTTTTAGTGGCACCTTTGGAAGTAAAATAGTTCCTTCCTTACTAGGGACAGAGGCAACTTTATATTTGAAAATGGTGGTCTGAGATGTTTGAAACTAGGAGGACTGTGTTTGTTAGAGGTGTTTCACTCCAACCTATCCTTTTGCCCAACAATTTTTGATGCTTCCTTACCACATTTCTTTCTATTTTAAATTTTCTAGATAGCTTGTCTTGATAAAAGCATGTTTCAGGTCAGATACAGGTTGATCATGGAAGCTTTTAAACTCTTTTGCTGACCTGGAATTAGTAGATTCATGCAACTTTCCACAAAACCCAGTACACCATAAAATAAGTGTTTTACGCTACAGTGGTATTGCTGGCAGTGCATAAAATAAATGTCCTGTATGCGCAACACCATAACTTCAGTCTAAAGTCTACAGAATTAATAGATGGATAGATATTACTTTCGTTGTACAGTGCCTAACACTGTAAGTTGCTTTTCAGTTAGTTTGTATGCATTATTGGGCTAAACATATTTAATGACAGTGAGCAGATACGACATCTACATGGATATGCATGCAGCAGAATTCCACAGCCCTATGACATCCCATAGCTTTGTAACAGCAAAAGCCATACAGTCCAGGCACCCTCTCACCTCCAGACTGGGAAAGAATTACTCTATATCATCAATTCATTCATCTTCCAAAACTCTCAGTAATTGTTTGGGGTTTTTTTTCTTTTTCTTTCGAATCTTGATATTAAACTCTCAACATTTAATCCTGGATCTTGTAATGAAAAATGAGGCTAAATCATAACCAAGTTTTAGCAATAAATGTCTATGAGCTATTGCTACTGGGTGAGGTGGGTATATAAGACAACTTTGTTAATTTCATAGAATCATAGAATCATAGAATCACCAGGTTGGAAGAGACCCATCGGATCATTGAGTCCAACCATTCCTATCAAACACTAAACCATGTCCCTCAGGACCTCGCCTACTCGTGCCTTTAACACCATCAGGGAAGGCGAATCAACCACCTCCCTGGGCAGTCTGTTCCAATGCCCAATGACCCTTTCCGTAAAAAACTTCCTCCTAAGGTCCAGCCTAAATCTCCCCTGGCGGAGTTTGAGGCCATTCCCCCTCGTCCTGTCCCCTGTCACTTGGGAGAAGAGGCCAGCTCCCTCCTCTCTACAACCTCCTTTCAGGTAGTTGTAGAGAGCAATGAGGTCNTGTCGACCAACACCCCCAGGTCCCTCTCCTCCTGGCAGTTCTCCAGACAGACTTCTCCCAGTCTGTAGCTCTGCATAGGGTTGTTGTGCCCCAAGTGTACAAGTGAGTTTTACCAAACTATTGGTTACGGAAGTAGAAAAATTATTTACTAGGTAATAAAACCAGTATAGAGTGATGGGGAATACCCATGCTTTGATTCTGAGCATAATTTTGCCTCTGATGGATGTATTGCACCTCCAGAGATGAGTTTTATGGAAAAAAATCAGCCATTCTAGGTTCCTCATCAATGTGTATATCTGAAGGCTGTATTCACAAGCAGCAGATTTTCTCAGCTGTTACATCTACAATCGTCACCTTTCTAAAGCAGGTTTCCTCCCTTTTCAAGTCTGGCCTGCCCTTGCATATACTCTATTTTGTGTACCCACAACTTTATCAATACAATTTTTTGCTTGTGAAGCGCTCAACAAGTTATAGCTATTATTAGTCCAAAATGTGTTTTCATATTGACGCTATAACAAAACCTACAGTAGGTCAACTAAGTGAGTCAACTCTTTGTAATCACATTTTATTGCAGCAGTTATACCAGTACTTTGTTGGTCCATTGACTACTAAACACAAACCAATGGACAGGGAGGGTGTTCCCCCTTCTTTCCTGTATAGATGGAAAAAAGATATTGGTATTTGCAGTTTTATTGGAATTGAATGCTTTGAAAGAGAAAATAGTTTTACTGAAATTCTGATTAGGGTAGGAAGGCTAATGGTGTTGAAATATTACCTTTTAACATTCTTTCAGAATAAAATATTTGGAAGTTATGTGTCTCTTTGAAAGTGTAGTTGGTTCTGAAACTTTTCTTTTGCACTTTATATATCTTTGATTGCACAATTTTCAAATCTGAAAAGGTAATATAATAATTTCGTTTTCTTGATAGTTTTAACTTGAACCATAGTGTATTTCTGCATACAACAATAACAAAAGACAACAAAACCTCAAATACAGAAAACATTCAATCTTTTGGTTTTATTGGGAATCCAGTTGAAATGAAGTTGAAATCTTTCAACAAACTTTATTTTCCTCCTTACCAAAACCCTATGTGTTCCATAAATCAGATCCTAGAAGTATCCATATTTTCAGTCTTTGACCTTAGCCTACAGATCAGAGACAAGCCAAACCAAGAATGTTTTTTTTCTACTGAAATAAGCCTGCTTTGTTAGGTGAAACTATCTGTTGACTTACTTCTTTAGCTGGAACTGCCCTTCCAAGCACAGCTAGATTATTAGAATTAAATCCAAAAGCCCTGAAAAATAAGCAGGTGATGAGAACAGGAAGTCCCCAATTTGTCATGAATTTCATACAATAAGAACTGCATTGTCTCCTTCTTTCTTTTGATAGGGAAAAGCTCTTTGCAATAAGCTAGTTATGGAGCAAAAGAGGGAAGATTTGTTTTTCATCCCGCATATAGATTTTCCAGCCCTGAGCTGAGGTGGATTTTGCCATGTCCCTTTCCTGCATATTCAAGTTCTGCTTTCTTCTCCCAGTTGATATCACATGCAACGATCTTTGCCTTTGTCTTGTCCACAAAAGAAGAGTCTTTATTATTATTATTATTATTATTTTCTTTCTTTTTTTTCCTGCTTCACTTGTGGGTCCAGCTGGAGGAGGACGGAGAAAAGGCATGAGGTGGGAGGAGTGGGATGAAAAGGAGGGAGAGGAAGAGAGCATGTGTGCATGGGGGGATGTTGTGTCCTCCAGGGAGGCAGTTTCTGTCAGGCAGATTACAATGGTTGTCATTTGACTGATCAAGAAGGAGGGAAACACTGTGTAAAGAATGAGTTTCCACAGCTGTGAAGGGCTGCTAATAACATCAACACGCATACCCACACCACCACCCTCCTTCCTTCACTGTTGTCACTGTCTGCAGGAAGAGAGCAGCAGAAGTCCCTGCAGAAATTGGCACAAACCAGCTGCCCATGACCTGGTCATTGTGAGCACAGGGGGTGCTGCCCAGGGCAAAACACCACTCCTGCCCCAGCAGCAAAGGTTTTTATCTTCCTCACTTTTTGCTTCTGCATGGTAATTATTCTTTTTAACAACAGAATATTTGGGAAAGGAACAAGTATTGCTGCAGAAAAAAAAAAAAGTGTTTATGAATAATGGAACATTTCAAATCCATCTGGTTTCCGAGACATTTTTTAGTTTCTTGCAACAGCCAATTATATAGCATGCTTGAGTGATAACTGGTTTTATCCTCAGGCTCATTCTGCACACTAATTTCTACACTGATAGTTGCTACCAACCTCTGAGGTTAGTAGCCATATGGTAGTCCAATATGGCACTTAATACTACACTTGTTATACAGTAGGCAGTATTCCGGCAATCATAAATCCACATTGTAGTAGGCACTGTAAAAAAGCTGTGAGTTCTTTTCTGAGTTTTGGCAGTGATGGCTATTTTTAATTTAATTTCAAGGACATTATAGAATCATTTGCAACTCTTTTTTTTCCCCCTCCCTTCTCTGTTGTATTGCTGATGAAAGTAAAATTGCTGGCACAAATCCTTCGTGTAAATGGCAAAGACAGTGGAGAGCGATAGTTCTTTTCCTAGCAGAGGATCTCCTGATACTAATGCTTCTGTCAAATTGATCCCATCCAGTAGGAATTGGAAAACCTCCTCTAAATTGTGCTCTGTGTTGCTAAACAAATGCCAGTCACTAGAAATAGCAAAGTGGCATTTTATGGGCTACCCATCTTGCAAAATAGTAACCACCCTTAGCATTAATTCAAGGATTTTATTACAATATCCTCATCTGATGAGCTGTACCACAGGCTTGTTAAGGCAAAGTTGGTCATTAACGTACCTATCGCAAACACCAGAGGCACAGGAAAATAAATGGTCATCAGGGTAAATATGAACCCCTTCCAAACTAGGATAGGGAATGTGGATGACCTAGCTCCCATGTCTCTACAAGCTTTAAGTCAAAGACTTTCTCAGGGGATACATGGGAAATACTCACATGCAAATGTACAGGAAATTACATAGAAACCGAATCCACCCTTTCATCAGCCTATTCTCATTTCAGCACCATATTTCCTATGAGGTTGAAAAATCTGCTTCATGAGAGCATATGTTTCTTCAAAACTCATTTCAGATGTAACTTTTTCTAGGTCTCATGTCCTCTTCATGCTTTCTTTCCCTAAATTGCTTTCCAGGGCTGTTGTTGCTCAGCAATCATTTAGAATTCTTTGATTCAAAGAGAGCTTTTCACAAAATGTGTTAGATACAGCAACAGGTAGGCTGGTGTAGGAAATTGAGTAGTTATTTTCACCTCTATTAAAAACCAAAAAAACCAAAAAACCAAAACAAAACAAAACAACCAGAAAACCACAACAAGATCCAAAAGAGTTGTTCTGTATTTACACTTTTACCTCACTTCTGAAATCTGGCAAGAATTTTTCTTTTCCTTGGTGCTTTTAATAGTTAATCAGCAAATATAACTTCTAAGGAAGTTTTATGATGCATGGACTAAAATCTACTGCAGAGGGACAGTTATTCCATGAAGCTCAGCTGGAAGAGGCAGGATAAATATACTCTAAATTTTATCTCTGACAGATAAGTTGACTGAAGGATTTAGGGATGTTAACACAATGGCCAGAGCCAACTTGACCCAGTGGCCTGAAAGACTGTGGAGAATTAGTTGTCTCTTACCCTAGATGAAGTCTGAAAACAGAGGAAACTCAGCTATGAAGTGGACATGATTTCTTGATGTAATAACACCGTATTATCTTAACTTATAACTGTAATCATTTGACTCTGAGGCTGAAGAACCTGTTGTCAGAAGTCCTGAGCATATTTTTTGTGTGATCTTTATAGAGCAAACTTGAGATGAAAGGTGGACATTCTCAGGTTCCATAATGATGACATTTGATTTGACCCAGGAAAGGGAATTAAAACCAACCATACTGCTGCACTTGCTTTGCTTGTATGGATATTAGCACCGCATGCCCATTTATATTTTTCAATACCACTTTTCATATCACGTATACTAGACACTCCACTATCAACTTACAACAACCTGAATTTGTAAACAGACTGCCTGGTCCTTATCTTAACAAGCGTGCAAGTTATCTAACCGCAGAAGTCTGTATAGAGATATGTATTTTGGCTGTGAAAACAGATCTTGACCTTTAAATTCAAGTCACTCATTTCCAGCCTTACATGTAGAGAAGTGGAAACATCAGGGATGTAGCCTCTTCCCTCAATGAAGTTACTGAGTTCAAGATGATGTTGAGCAAACTGCAGGTCACCTCGATTGAGAAGGTTTTGCTCTTCTTATCTGAAACTATCTCTCTGAATAAACTGTCTTTTAATTTTGTCTTTGACTATGAAGTAAAGAAATTTTGCAGACTCATGTCCTGGCCAGTTTGCTTGCATTTCTCTGTCTGTACCTTAGTGAGGTTTTGGAAAAGAGAAGCCAGAGTTTGGGTTTTCTTGGGGGGGGGGGTTGTTTTTGCGTGTATGTGGTATTTTTTTTTTCCAAACCACGAAATTCCTCTCCCGGGTCATCTATTAGGATATTTACCAAAAAGCCTCTTTCTTAGTTATCTTAGTCCACCTACAAATTCAGTTGTGAAAAGGCAATCCAGAATAAGTGTATATATACAAGTGGAAGGGAAAGAAGGGTCTTTTATGTCAGGGGAATCTAGATGCTCTAGAATCACCATTACAGTACATTTCCAAGTGTAAACAAGCTTTTATGAAAATCTAAAAGGGATTTTTTTGCCTTTAGGAAAGCAAAATTTGGGACCTGTTAGCATTGTGATTACTTCATCTACTACTATCTCCTTCTCTCACTAGCTGAGAGTGGGGGTAAATCATATGTATTTTTAAACTAGTCCTCTTTCCCTGTCTGTGAAAGATTGTGTCTCCTTTTTTTTTCTTTACATGCACATACCCATGGTAGTGACTTCTGTGACCCATTTGTTCAATCAGTCACGTAGCCCATATCCAAATCTGAAGAAAAATTTAATGGATGGGCAGTTGGAATATGCCCCAGGAAACTAGAACCTGCAGGACCATCTTTCTAGGAAGAGCTTCTGCTTTGGCTGGCACAAGGAGGAAAGTCAGAAAAAGGCACAAAGAGCTTGAGTGAATGCATTTGAAAGCTAAAAGTGAGGGAGAAGGGGAAGGGAAAGGGGAAAAACAAAAGATATTGATAGAAAACAGTTTTCAGTATTCACCAGCTCTCCTCATCACTCCAGTCCAGGGCTTTGGAATAGACCCAGCGGAGGGCAGCCTCCTATCCACATTTCTGACAGATGGGGCATGATGCTCACCTTTCCTGCCATCTAGTTTTTGTTTTGACAATTCGGTATGGAAACTCTGGCAAATGTATGCAGAGAGCGAAGATCCCCGGCTCCTGTTCTCCTCCTGAGGAAGTTAGCCAGGCATTGCAGAAATGTGATGCGTGAATAACACAGAGCCTAAGTAGAAAATGAGTACATTTTAAACAAGTCCACTGGAAAAGAATTAGCAGTGAAACTGAAAAGAGCCATATGCCAATAAGAGGGAAAGTGACTCAAAGTGACATGCTGTAATAATATAATTGAGTTAGGATTAAATTGCAGAAGGATAAAAGCAAGGACAGAGCTAAAAAGGTAAAGACTGCGACATGTGCTGCCTTGTTAAGTGGAAGATGGTCAACAGAAGGGGATTCTCTTGCCGTTTTCCTTTCATTTATAATTAGGCAGTGAAAGTACCAGGGGCATGTCAAGCCATTTGAGGGTTTAAATAAAACAGCACTTCCCTGAACCATCATGGCTCTGTTTCAGCATCCCCCCCCATCCCCCACAACTCCTTGGAAGCAGTGGGAGTGTACAGCTATCTCCTCCTGTGGGAAACCCTCCCCGGCAGACAGCATCCGGAACTTCTCCATCTCCCACCCTCAATCTTTATTGTTAAGGGAAAAGGGGAGGTGAGAAGGGGCACCCTGAAGAAATCCCCTGTTTATTTAAGAGTTTTTGCAGGCAGGGGTATGGGGGAGGGTGTCTTTTTCCCTCCTCTGAATTCTCCTCTATTAATATATTCCATTTAAATTGCTCACGGCACCATGTACTAATTAGGACTAGAATGACAGTTTGAGGAGAACAAGTGAACCCACTTGAACTCTTGGAGTTCAGAGTTCATGCACATATGGGAAAAACATCTTCCCATTTATTTCTGCAAATACTCTGTGCATATCATGGAAAATATAGGTGATATGGGCAGAGATGATCCTAATGGCTCCTGTAGATGCTTCAGATTGCAGCCAAAGAGGTTTGAAATGCTCATTTATAGAAAGCACACACTGAATTGGTTCCATTTATGATCACACACAGAGTGGAACTGATTTAAATGGAAGTGTTAATTTGATACCAGTTTAGATCTACCAGTACAAAAGTGCAGTGAATGTCCTAAGGCACGTTAGAGCCTTAGTTTGTTCCAGTTCAGTATAAGTCAATGAAGAATAGTTCTGAGCTGTTGTATAACAAGAATGCTACACATTGCTACATGGAGCTATGCACCAAATAAATGAAATCAGAACACTTTTGGAGTGAAGGCAGGGCTCTTGTGTGAGTTAATCTCAAACTAGACACAACAGCACTTACCTTCAGTCAGAAGTCAGTAGTTTTTTTTTGTTCGTGTAATAATAGCAATACTTAGCTATTGTAAGCATATACCTTACAGCATTTTACCAGGTGTGTAAATTGTACCAGGCACATACATTGATTTAACTTCCACAAATCAATTTTCTTATTTTGATGTCTTTTATTTTGTCTATTTAAAACTACACTTCAGGTGCTGGCTTTGAGACATTTCCATTCCCAGTATAGAGCATCCAAATATTGACTTGTATCAGCTTAATGAAATTGATTTTGACTTCTCACCTCTTATTATTTTGGTGTGCAGACCAACTCTGTAATGAAACTGGATCATTTACTCAATACTACACAGCAAATCAGTGTCACAGCTGGAGACAAGAGCAAACTTCTACAGAGAACTACCGTACAAATGTGACTACAGGTCTTGAAAAACAGCATGCTTGGATTGTCTGAAAACTCCAGTTTATACACTGGTTTCTCCCCAGTCTGTTAAGAAGACATTTCTATAGGAATAATTTAACTGAAATGTCTATTCCTATTCCTATTCCCATTCCCACTCTTTTCCCCATTCCTTTCTTATTCTATCCTATTCTTTTATTTTCTCCTATTCCTCATAGAGGCCACATCACTTTGGTAACTGTACGTGACACAATAGAGGAATTAGCTGCTATCTGTCTCATGTGGTTTACTTGCTCTCTTTTATTCCTGCCTTCTCTCAGCCTGAGGAGTTTAGAAGAAATGCTGAAGGTTTGGAGGAAGTATCGTGAAATTCTTTAGAGACACAAGTGATTCAAAGTCAATCAACGTATCTATAAATCCTTGTAAAACTCAGATTCTGAATACCTGGTTACTCTTTCATTATGTGTTAACCCAACAAATAAGCCTGGGGTATTCCTAAGACACTCTTCATTTTTCTCTGTGAGCAGCACTCTGTTATTTCTCCATGGCATATGTAAAGGAAAAAAAAAATCATGTAAACGTTGATCTACTTATTATTCTACTTGTTTGGATGTACCTAAAAAATAATGTTTATCTACAACCTAGGTGTCTTAAACATAGACCGGGCACACAGATATAACACGAATGTGGTCATATGGAGACAATGTGTGATGACTGTTTCAAAAGCTCTCCTCTAACTGTTTCCTAAATCTGACTTTTACTTTCCAAAGGAGTCTGCAACTTAGCATAACTACTTCAGGGGAACAGATTTCTGCGAAGTCCACCATGAAAAGCTACCTCTCTTCAGGTGTTAATGGTTGAGGCCAACTGTTTTGTTTTCTTGAGGATGAAAGTAGTAAACTGTAAGGACTTCAAGCAACATGTATGTAATGACTGACAGCTGAAATATAGATACATAAAGAAATGGGTTTCAGGGCTAATGTAGTTCTGCACATCTCCATCTCACATTTCAGACATGAGCATTTTTCTTTTTCAGCCTCTGTGTTTTAAAACAAACCAGATTGGGGCCATTGTTGCCTGTAGATTATGGCCCTCGAAGTGATAAACATGCTGTTCCATTGCTATTTGCCCCATGAGATAAACATTTCTGATGGATTTTTCTGACAAAACTGAGAAACCTAATAATCGCAACGTCAGAAAAAAAAAGTGAAAACTGATTCAGTTTGATCTCCAAAGGACAGGAGAAGGAAAACAGCAATAAGAGATACAGTTTTGTAAGACTGAACTTGTCAAAGCTCTTTTAGACGGCTTTAAATAAGCACATCCGCTTGGTATTATAAATAAAGGCATCAGACAGTAATTTGCATGGATTACGATTGTTAACGTTTATCAATTACTGGGTTTTAAAGGACTCCCAAATTCTTTATAGGAGGATCTCTTTGTAGTGAAAGATTCATGGTGGGAGTGAAAAAATATCTGATGAATTTAAAGCTACAGATGAGAGAAAGCAAAACCATCCAGACCTAAACGGAGATACCATTAGTGGTTCCCATAAATCAAATCATGTTTATAGCAGGGATACAGTTGAATTACCATCTGGACTTTTTAACCTCGACATTTATTTCCAAACCCTCCTCCAATATTGAAAGTAAACTTAACCCTTCCTTTCATCTTTAGGACTTTGACCTAGTGCCAGATCTTATTTTGAAGGAATGATCTGATTTTTGATGGGGACAGAATGTTACACATGGCATGGGGTTCGAAGGACTGTGAGTCTCCTGCAGAAGACAAAGTCATAAAAGAAATAAAATATATTCAGTCTTAAATGAGATCAGCTGAATAGAGGGTCAGTGGGAATGAAGTCAGAGGGAGGATAAAGAAAGGGGGGTTCATTTTAATTCAGGTAGAGGACACAGATGGGGTCCAAGGACAATATAGCAAAACATACAACAGTCAAAAGGAACCTATATTCTCTCAGGATCTGTGGGATTATCAGGAGGTAGATGAGTGAAGAAGAAGTGGATCCTGCTTTCATTGGTGCTAATAACAAAACTGTAATTGCCGCTAACACTATATCCACCCACTTCTGTGAAAACGAGAACTTTAACCCTTTACCAAAACAACAAATCAATCTCATATCAAGCAATTTTTAACACCTCAGGGAAAAAAAACCAAAACCAGCAAGATATCTGGATCACAGTTTTTTGGTTGGGTAAACTTTTTCTTCCTTTCAGTCTACCTCTGAACTTCCTGATGCAGTCAAAGAGCTGCCAAAGTAGTTAGTAAAGGATATTGTTGTGCTATTTCCAGTTCAAACTGAAAAAAAAGCCTGTGGAGGAGGGAGAGGCTGGCTCTGTCACAAGTCACTGTCCCCTTCTGCAGACCTTGTTGGCGCCAGTGACTGGTCAGGTCGTGGTGTTTGTTCACAGGCAACTAGGAGACAGTTCTGACTATTGCCTTTTCACATGTCATGTTTCCAAAGTTTATTTTTCTTCCTTCTGCTTAGTGCCCATAGGCTTAGTGGCATAGGGACTGCAGAACGTGGCCTGCGGTCTGGCCAGCAGTGACCTGATATCTCAGAGACTCCTCTTGTGAGCATGTGCCTCTTGTCTCTCTGTAATGTTGAGAACAGGACCGTTTTGGTACATCACAGGGTGTTTGAAGGAGAAGTGTGTTATCTTTGAGGTCTTCCAGTAACAAGTAAGAGTGACTTCACAGATATATGTCCGGACAGCATGAGGCATTCTAGTGAAACCTCCGTGCATGTACACACAGCTGTGTGCTAAGTATCTACCTGGTACTAAGCAAGGTGACCATAGCACCTTTTATTGACTGAGAAGGTGAGGTATAGGTAAGGCAACTCATGCTGAGGTCATGCCATCTGATAGGCTGGGTCCTCTGGCTGTCTTACCTGACTGTCCAATCCTTGGATATTAAACAAGATGTTTTCCTTTCAGGATAGCTTTCCTGAAGAAAAAATATCTTTCTACCTCCCTCCAGAGCTGTTTTGGAAAATGCCTTTGGTGCCACATGTTTCAAAGTGAGCTGAAGTGTTTTACTCAGTCCTTGTTAGAGACGACCTCATATTTCACACCCTGGCTGGTGCCAGGATCCTCTTAGTCAATTGGCGACATTACTGCCATTTCCTATCTCTCTCCTTCCTGAATTTATCTAACTCAGAGCTCCAGCCTTTTGTTGAAATGATTTTGTGCCTTCCGGCCCTGCGTGCTGTGTGTCAGATTATATGTGCAAAAGGTCACAACCCACTTCGCTTGGCTTTAGACACAGGATGAGGAAATGAAGAGGAGTGAAGTTACTGATTTCATTTTGGAGGTCAGGGTGTGTCTTCTTGGGGTAGGAGTGGGGTCTGAAGATCAAATGCTGCCATTTGTTATCCATATTTTCCCAAACAAACAGCCCCAACAATTACTCATGCTGCTGAATCGGAAATATTTCTTAAAACAGCTGACAGGAGAACAGGAGAACAATAGATGGACAGTGATGAGAGATTATATATACACACTCATATATATAGCCCAGACACAGACATCCACGTTTGCTGGAGACAAAGTGAAGACATGAGGAGCAATCTGAAGTTCATCTCTGAGCTGCCCAAAGGGTGGGCAAGCTGCCTTGTTGGCTTGGTAATTCTCTTTTAGAATTGCGCAGTCTGATTATGTGCTAACCCACATTCAGACGTCAAAAGGGTAAGTATCTGAAATGGTGCCAGGAGAATGCTTTCCAGCCCTGGGGAATCCCAAATTTTTCCCAGTAGAGGCTTGCGCTGGCTCCAAGCCAGCAGCCTGAGGCCCCACTGAAAGCACATGCAAAAGAAAACATCTCTGCCACCCCTCCTCCTCTGTCAATGAGAGGATGTATCCCTACATGTGGTGTTAGGACATAAACTGAGAGGCTGCCTTGTGGGTGGAAATGGGTGCACTTCAGCCTAGGGCTGTTGAGGGCAGCCACAACACAAGGTGCAAAAGGAGATGTGAGCACCTCCATCTTCTGATGATTTGGACAGCAGATTTTGGCTTCGTGGGTGGGCTGGAGACAAAGAACATCCTCTTCCACTGCTTCCCATCAGCAGCCTGACTGACATTTCACGCTGACCCTGTGCCCCTTGCACGAGTCCAGTTCAGGAAAGTACCTCTCAACCTGCGTGCTCCAAATCTTCCAGTTTCCTCCTAGATCTGTTGAACTAATCCTGAACTGGAGGGGGAGGAAAAACAAACAAAGAAGCAAACAGGCAGAAAGGCAAAAACCCGAAAGCATTTCCTCTCCACTGGCTGTACCTAGAGCTCTGGCTGGTTTATCTATGCATTCAGAGTAAGTTCTCTGAGGAGTATCCTGCAGTCATTTCTCAGCGAGTGTGAACAAACTCATTAACAGCTCCTTTACTGGAATGATAAGTTGTTTCTTAATGAAGGGAAAAATAAATACCCTTGCTAACCCAGGCTCCATCACAAGAAGTCACACATCATTCTTAAAGACTCCTTATTTTCCACCAGAGACATTTGTGTACAGCCCTTAAACAAAACGAAAGAGCTTGTTTCTCCTTCTTAGTCGCTCTTTTAGATTCTCAAAGTGCACAGCATTTTTTAGATGCTTTTCAGAGTTTTAACCCAGATGTGAACAGCATAGGTTCATAAATTAAAAAATAATGATCTGAATCTTTGCCCATGTTAAGAAGGCAAGGTCTGTAGCACTTAAAACATGGGACCAGGGCCCAAGAGATTTGGGATCTATTCCAAGCTCTGCCATTGACCTGCTATGTAGTTTTACTTATAAGGTAAGTCAGTTAAGCTCTTTGTGTTTCAGTGTGCCCATTTGTGAAATGGAGATAATAATGCCAAGCTCACAAGGGGGCTGTAAAGGTTAATTAAATACAGTTTTAGGTGATTTCCTTCCTTTGGATTGAAAGCATGACAAAAGTATTGTTTATTACTGAAATTTGTTCAAAAATGACAATACTAAATTTTTGCAGCAAAAATACATGGTAATTTGTGTGTGTGTGTGTCAAAAATGTCCGCATGAAAATTATTTTTTATTATTTTTATAAAATTTTCCAAGCTAAATAGATTACATTTGAGCTTCAGAAATCTGACAATAATTTTATTATTTTGTCCATTTTGACATATAACTGCATGATGATATTTGTATAGTCAATAAGAACAGCTAGATAGCACCATAGGAAGGCTTCTGAAAAAAAACCCGACAAACCAAACCACAATATCTATCTAATATTTTGGATGCTCACATGCAGGGCAGAAGTATGGCAGGGTATCAGGTTCAGCTCATTATTGAGACTGAATTGTTGATACCTCTATAGGGTGTGATGTTAGCCATTTTCAAATGTAGATGCTTGTTTGCTCTTTTTTTCCACTCTCGCATTTCTAATCCTACGTTCCTCTAGAAAAGCAAATGATAATACACTCAGACAGAGCCCTCTTTCCAGTTTTCAGACTTCTCTGCAACCTGGACTGACTCAGCAATCAAAGAGTTTGACTGTACTATTTGATGCAGGTTGGCACATCAATATTCTGCAGGATTGCGTGAAGAAGTGGGATCCTATCCCTCATCTATGTGGACATGGGAAGNGCACATCAATATTCTGCAGGATTGTGCGGGACACACACAAGTGAAGAAGGTGGGATCCTATCCCTCATCTGTGTGGACATGGGAAACTATGTTAAGTCTTGGTTCCAACATACAGTCATGTGTTCCACAGAGAATAAACCTGCTTCTGTCCCTCATTCAAGTAATTTGATTCTCACTTTCATGTCAGTTGTATGAACACAGTGGATTTTATTATTTCATTACCTCTGGAGCCTTTACATCACTTTTATGTGAAGGGATGCTCCAAGAAATTATAAGATAACAAGAGAAGAAATATAAGTTCAGTACCTGTGAAAGTTGGTTACATTGGAGCTTGAGTTTGGGCTGAAGATTTAAATGCTTTCCCTGTCTCACCGAACAAGGTGACCTACCCTATAACCAGAGAAATTCCAAATGAATGAGAGCTATTAAGTTATCTTGTCCACCTGCCCCCTCCAGCAAAAGATTGAGAGGACGACATGGATTCTGGCAGTGGGCTGTGCAGAACCCATGACAGAGGCTGCACTCAAATATGAATCATGTTGTACTTAAAAGGCCCAAACGAGTTTACTCTGGGCTTCTTACCCTTCCTTGTAGCTGTTAGGAATGGGGCACTGGAATACATTGACAAAACAGAGATTGAATCAATCTCTAAAACCAATACATTTAACTCTGTGAACTCCTCAGATGCTCTAATGGCTGCTAGTGCTTCTTGTGCCATTTTTGCCATGGAGGGAGTCCCCTAGGATGCTGCTTTTAAGAAGAGCATATATAAAAACTTCCTTCTGTGTATATCTAACATCAGTTAGTGCTTTCCAAAGTACAGCTTGTGGGATGGCTGCCTGAGACCCAGATGCAAAAACAGTTTGCTGCAGACTGCAGAGCCCTGTAAATGGAAAAGAGAACCTGGAAAGACAACGAGTCTTTTCAATATCATCGAGGGAGATAGCATCTTGATTTTTTTCTAGCTACATAAAGACTCCTTCTTACCACCACCATCTCTTTCCAGCCACTATGTGTCTGCATACCTGGAAATATTCCCCTGGTATTAAAGACTAAGACTTGTTCAAGCTGCATAAAAACAGTTGACATCTGCTTTGGGGTCTCTGACAATTTCTTAAAAATCTAATTCACATACGAACAGACTCTAACCATTACCACTGACAGCAATATGAATTGAACCAAAATGTAATAAACCCCACCAAGACTATCATTGTGAGCCCCCAACCTCAGATATCTGTTAGTTCTCTGGAGGTCAGGGAGAAAAGAAAGTCCTCTACCGAGCCAAGAATGCTGGTGGACATGAACAGTCCTGGAACAAAACAGGAAAAGATTTTTGAAGGCAAGCCCCTAGCTAACATTACTTATCTCTATTTTTAACTGAAATCGTCTCATCTGCTGACGGGGCCTGTAGCAATGTAAGTGGCAATGTAAAGTGGAGGACAGCACCTCACCTGGCCCCAGTTTTCTGTAAATTCTTCTGTGAGAAGAATATTTACAGCTTCCTCCTTGCTATCCTGGACTTTCCTGTATAAATATCTCTCCTGAAAAGCCGGCTAAATCCTATTTTCCCAGACCGGCAGGGTTAGGCTTGTATTCAAAGAAAGGCCCAAACACCAGTAAAGATGAGAATCTGGGAGTCATTTGCCGTGGTAAAAGTAACCGAATATTTAGTTGCAAGAGTGCTACCTTTCCTCCTGGGTAATGTCTGGGGGTTAAACTCTTAAAATTTCTCTCATTGATTTGGTTTGTGAGAAGTTTGGCTTTTATTTTAGATTATTTGAATTGATGACAACCACATTTTCTTGGGGTGTCACTGACAAATACTCGTGTGGGTTTTGAGAAAATGACCAGCTTCACTCAATAATTTTCCCACAAAATATCTTCACTGACAATTATTGGCTGATCCCACTGAAATATTTGCCTATTGAATGTTGCTGGATCAGGATATCTCATACAATTCCTGAGAATTTATCTTTTATCTCTAGTCTTTTAAAAAAATGTGAATATTGCCACCTTTTCAGTGCTAGCATGGTTTTTCTGGTGCTTGTGACAGTGAAGAACTTCAGCTGAGTGATCAGTTGATTGCTCTGGGATGGAGGGGAGGAAAACAAAACCCACAAACAACAAATATGATGCATTAGCTTGAGTCATGGACAATGACACGGACCTAAGCAGTTTGCAGAGGTGAGGCCAAACTTTTGGCTGCCTTGCATATGTGTCAGGGCATGTGGGTGCATGTAGATGTATTGCTGTAAACATATTCTGTGCTTCTAAAGAGAAGTTCATAGAGTTGCTGATAGATTTGCTCTGAGCCATGATCCACGGATTGCCAGCTGGGAGACCATTTTCTTATGGAAATGAAAAAGAACAGAATAAATGCTTTTGGTCTTTTTATGAAATTCTAGAATGAAAGGCAAGGTTCCCGAGAAAGAATGATGAGAATCTGTGCTCATTCTGGTGGGAAAGACTTAAAAACATGGTAATCAGTATTACTAGGGTTTGGACATGGTGCTTATTAATCTGAATTTACATTTGTTCTGTTGAAACAGAGGGTTTACAAAGAGATCTGAATTAACATGAGCTGACAGTTGCTGTGCTTACAGACCTTCAACACGCTGTGTACAAGGGAAATAGTTTCCTTCCCAGTCTTTGACATTCTCTGTTCAGAAGATTTTTTATTTTAACCCCAGTCCTAATTGCCCTTCAGTATCAAAATTAATTGTGTTTTCTGCTAAAAGGCCAGCGCAGTTTAAGGTTACTCCAGGGTCCCAGCAGCCGATGCATCTTCTATAAATGGCTTGATTGCCGTCTGTGGAGAGGAGTGCTGGGAGAGATTTGCTTGACCGAGGCTATACATTACAGTCCAATTAGTGTGAAGATCACTACATGAGTCTTTAACTTTATCTAGTAACTGTCGGAATCTCTAATGCTGAAAGTGTAGCGAGGAAGAGGGATGCAGAGCCCACCCGGGTGGTCATGCAGAGGCTGCACAGCTTTCTAGGCTCCCCCCTAAATGTCTTGCAGGCAGCAGAGGGAGCAGTTGGAGGATAGAAATACTCCGAGAGATGCACTTCTCATCCTAGAGATACTGAGACAAATATCCCCTTTCATTCCCCTTTATTTCTTTGCTGCTTGATTGACATGTAAGTGCATGAGTTTGATTTTTTAATTTCTTTTCCCCTTCTTGGGACTGTGAATCTGAGGTTTGGATTCATTTAATGTAACCCAAGGCAGTGGAGTGAAGTGGATGGGAATCTGCTAGCTTTGGGTCCTCTGGGCTAACGGAGAAAGAAGAACGCATCTGAATGAAATTCCCACAATGATCTCCAGAGCTAGTTTCTTCCCTGGCACCGTCTCTGTCCTACAGCCAAGCCTCTAAACTCGACTGTTTCATTCAAGTATTCAAAAATGAACAAATGGTAGACTTTTCATTGCTCTGTGCAAGAGCTTGGGAGCCTCTGTTTGGCTCATGGTAAAGTCAAGCAAAAATGTAATTCCTGAGCTGAAAAGGTCAGTTCTAACATTGAATGCACTTTGCACACCATAGAGTAGATCGAGAAAACAGGTAGTACAAGTAATCTGTGATCTACAAATTACTCCCTTTTCGATCTGCAAGGATGAGTATAGGTTGTGATTTACAAGTGTAATAACTATGAATGGTAATCAGTTAAAACCATCTCTGTGTAGTCTTGAAGGGAAAGTGACCTTACAGCCCACGTCAAACACATACTGTGCAAACAAACATACTGAAAACTGAGTCTAAAATATTTCAGCCTCACAGTTATGTTCATACATCTTTAGCCCACAAACTACATAATCTTGGCCTCTATATTATTGTTAAATGTTGTTACAATCAAAATGATGAAGCGCTAGGTTCTACCTTATCAGAGGTATCTGGAACATTTGGAATTATTTTTTGGTTTGTCTATGCCCCTAGTCACTAAGGCTCTCTTGTCTGCAGTATGTAGGCCTTGTGTCTTCCAAAATGTTTTCCAAAAGTAGATGGAACAACTAGTATTAAAAAAGACTATTGAGGAACATTGTGAAAGTTTGAAAGCTCATGAAAAATAGAATGCAAAGTCCCTGACATTTTTCACATCTCCCTCCTTTATTTTTCAGCTAATTTTAATGCCTAATGTCTTCTTTTCTGAGTCAGCCTCCAAACCAGGAAATGAAGAGGCAGCTGCAAAAGTGGGAAAAACATGGGGAGAAAAACTTGTTATTTGACACTATCTCGCAGAAGTTACAAAAATGGTGAACTTTCTGTAACAACTCCACTTCTCATCACAATCTAATTTGACACTGGAGCAATTATGATTAAAATAACAACAACAACCTATCTACATCAGTATATCAGCATTTGGGAGATTACATGGCACTGTAATATGTTAGACAGCACACCCTTTAATTTACTTTTTTTTTTTTTACTTGTTAAAGATATTAGTGGCATTGACACAATTATGGTATCCATCAAACTAGTTCTCTACTCTTCTTATTTTCATGTACTGCAGAACTGTCTTCTTCAGAATCTGAGGCACAGTTAGAGACCTCAACCATTGTTTTCAGTCCTGTTTTACGTGCTGGACTCCCATACTCAGGATTCTAATCACCAAGGTTTTTGACATGGTTCACTGCAGATCTTATGTCAATGTGCAGTGTTGTGTTTGCACAACTCAGAAATAAGGGAGGGTCTCTCAGAAACATTTTAGATTAAATAAAGCTGATAAAGGGATGAAAGCTTAGTCTCTCATCCGCTATTCTTCTAAAGGTTCTCTAAAGTGACAGAGAATTGAAACTACTTCAGTATGGCAGAATAGCCATACTGAACCATAGGTTTTTCCTGTGATAAAGAAAGTTATGGGTTGCTCAAGGCAGAAACAACTAACATCTAACTTACTAGAAGTTATGAAATTGAATATTCAAGAAGAAATATTACATAGCACATGCAGTAGGTTTGCCCTTCACAAAATACTGCAGGATGAATTAAATGAAAAACTTATTTGGGAGAGGGGTAACAGGAGATAATGAGTTTGAGATCCTACCTATCAGATATGTACTGTGTCTAAACTCCATTTTATTCAAATTAATAGCAAGTAAATTCCTACTCTTTGAGATTCCCATCATCTACCCCTTGTTACAGCTGTTTTCAGAGAAAATTAACTGCTGTAAAAGATAGAAAAGAAACATGTTTCAAAGCTATATACAGTAATATTTCTAGGGGCCAGGGTAGTGAGGAATGTAAGACTGTGGAAGAAACTTACCTGTTTGTGAAGTTCCTTTAGAATTGGTAACAAATGGATTTTATGCTCCTTTTTGGAATATCCTGAATGAGTTAGTCTCAGATACAGGATGCTGAAGCTCGGGTATTTAGTATGATCGCTTATGTGATGAGCACACAAATAACATTTAAAAATTGCCCTAATTTAACACTTACTTGTGGCTGAAGCATTTCCAGCCTCTCTGCCTTAATAACCTGGAAGACATACAAAGGAAAATTCTGCATGTCAGAAAGTTATGAAACAAAGGCAAAGTGGAGAAGAGATGGAAATATAAAGTCAAATTGAAACTCTCCATCTTTCTGTCAAACTGAAACAATAAATAATAATGGCATCTTGCATTTGTATAGTGGTTTTCACCCAGAAAGCCTGGAGAGCTCTTTGGAAACATCACAACCTACTGTGGAGGAATAAGAATGATTTAATACACTGATCTCCTGAAGATTCTTTCTTCTGTAAACAGTTACAGTCTACAGGACAATGACATCTCAGGCTGGGACAGGTAGAGACTGATCCTGAGAGATATTGGATGGATCAGTAGTTGGTCAGACTAAATCTTCAAAGTCCTGTGGGAATTTACACTGATGACAGTTATTGTTTCTCATGAACAGGTACTTGGTAGAGAAATACAGTTACAGATAGGTGAAATAGCTTGTGATTCTAGTCTGTGAAATGTGGTAGTAGCAGCTTTACAATTAAAATTGCCAGTAATTCATCAATTGCAGGATGGTAAATATACTAATTTTAAAGAATCAGATCCTCTGTCCAGATATTTGTCATCGTCATGTGGCTGACATCCTTTCTTTCTTATTTTAGCCTATGTTGTATATAGAAAAAAAGTATTTCAAAAGGTAGTTGAAAATAACAGAAACCTCCCAGGTTTACATCTCTGTCATATTCAATTGTCAAGCAAAGAACGGAAAAAAAACCCCTGAAGAATGAATAACGAGTAAGCTGAGGAAACTTGATTAAGCTTTCAATTCCTATCATATGTTTCACTTAAAAAAATCACATCAGATACTGAAGAAGTCTGTTGGATATTAAGAGATGGCATAGATTTCCAGATCCTGAATGGAGAAAAATTCTTGCTGATTTTCATGGTCGTTTTGTTCCAAGAAAGATCACATAGTGTTGGCTCTGGAATAATGTTTCTATAACTGACAATCAGCTCAGGAATTCCCTGTGTGTGAATGTATTTCTCTATCAGCTGGCACAATGTATTTCTGCACTGGAGTACTACCAGCATCTCCTACTGTGGAGCAAAAGTAAAATGAATGAAACTGAGAAAAAAAAGTTCCAGGGACAACAGAATTAAGGAATTGCCTTCAGATTTTTGTGTCTTCATTTTATTGGCCTCTGCTAGGGTATTTTGATGGGATTATGTATTACTGGTGTGAATAGTCCTCTGCTTTAGCCTGAACAACTATTTCATTGCATTTGAAGAAATATACTCTTTCTGTCAAAACTGGCTGAATGGAGGCAGAGAAAAAAGAAAAAGAAGTCCCTTTTCTGTTTATAAATTTTCTTGTCTCCTGAGACTTTCAGCATCAGCCACCAACAACTAATGTGTGTGTTGTCGGACTNTCCTGAGACTTTCAGCATCAGCCAGTCTCCCATTCTCAGAAGCAGTAACACCAGCAACTAATATGTGTGTTGTCAGACAGGGTACAATGACTGGCTTTGCTGGCAGGAGGGGATCCAACCCCAGCAATTACTCATGATGATGATGACCCCTCTCCGCTTGAAATAACTGTTCATTCCAGGAGTGCCTGAAATGCAACTGGAGTTTGACATAGGCAGGTGCTCGCTTTAGCAGTCTCTGTAATCTCCCGTTCAGCATCCAGAACAATGTCTGGAAAGTTCCTTTGTTCCCTTTCTGTCCCCATCCATGCCAGTCCATCTGAGACCAATGTTTGTGACATCCAGGCAAACTGATACTTCATAAGAAGAAGGAACACACATCTCCATAACTAGAGGCCAGAGCAATTGTGAAACATTATAAAGCTTTAAATATCAGCCTCTCTTGTCAACACCTGGCAAAAACACAGCATTAAGGATAATGCAGCCTAAACAAGAAATGTTTGTAGCCTGCTTTTGAACTAAAGGCAGCTCTCAAGACTACAGCTAAGAAATATTTATCTCCTCTGTGTGGAACCAAATGAAGGTAAGATAGGGACAACATGTCTGTACTTATTTCAACTGTTTTCAGTAGTAAGTATTCTGTAAGGCTATGAAATCATGGAAAGTCTGGAGACTTCTTAGTATCGGTGTTTGTTTAGGCTTTTAGGGATGCATTTCTATGTCCTCTAAGTTTTTTTAAGTCACTTGAGCAACTGAAAATTTAAAATCAATGTTGAAAATTCGGTCTTTGGACCAGTAATTCCCATTTACATGATAAGACACTCAAGTAAAAGCCTCACAGCACATTGTGTTACAATCATGAGCTATTCAGACATTCTGATTGACATCCTAAATTTTGCACATTAAATAATAGGGTCACTGCCTTCACAGAAGTATCATTCTTCCCAGATGGTAGAAACATTGTTGGATATTAAGAAAAAAATCTTTTTGTCAAATCAGTAATTTCAAGGTTACATTGCATTATTTTGGATTTCTCACTGATGGTGTTACTGATTTTCCAGGTGGCTATTGGGGGAAGTCAGATAGTTCGTTATGCAAAGCTATTTTTCTGGTGGAATATAGGTTGATATGTTCAAATGCACGCAGGGTGGCAAAAGGAGAAACTTTTGTTAAAAGTGAAAGTTGAATGCTTACTTCTTCTTCACACTTTTGAAAATCTCCTGCTGTTTCTGCTTCTTGAACATGAGAAGGAGGTTGGCCAGAGCAGCTATTATGGGCTAGTTACAACAAACGCTTCATATCGTCGGTGACTGGGAGCCCCCAAGAGTTTCCATCCCACATTTTGCCTGGCAATTAAATAGGCCGAGATATAATTTGCACCTGATATTCTTTATGTTGAAGGCAGTAGGCTTCTTCATTTTTAGCCTAACTCTGCTGTCACCTTCACCATTTTTACATTATTTATGTTAACTCCATGGCCTAGGGGTGGGAGGAGGAGGGGAATTATTCCTAATTTACTGAAAGTGAGAGAAGAATCAGTCACTTCTTTCTTTAAATTTTTGTGGAGGATTGTTAATCAAAGTTAAAACAAATCTGTGTTCCAACGCAGAGGTGGGCGAGGAAATGTGTGCCTAACACATATGCACTTTGGGGCTCCTGCAGAAGGAAACAGAGTTCTGGAAACTGTTGTGAGAAAAACATTAAAGAGACTAGACTCAGTGCTGTACTGCAGACTGGAAATGAGGCTTTGGACAATATCCTGCTATGTCTGAACCTGCTTGAGTGGTTGCACTTTATTCCCTGTCCTGGGATGCATGACGTATATTATCTTCCTTTCTTATTTGCCTCGCATTTGAGAAGAGTCTGGCTTGAAGTAGGGCAGTGACTTAAAGTAGGAGCCAGGCAGAGGATACATCAGGTATTCGACCTGCAGGCCTATGAAATGCAGTGTCATCATAACCCAAAGGGCGTATCATTAGTCACTGAAGGAAGGAAGTGCAAGCATGCCTGGAGAAATCAATAGAAGGTCCTTGTCTAGTAACACGAAGAGAACAGCACCGATGTTTATGTCTTTGCCCTTCACATACTTTGCTCTTCCTTCCTCTCCAGCCACCTTTTCACTTTATTCAGAACTTCATTTTTTCTGATTCCTGAGTATAAATGGACAAATGTAGTAACAAGGTTGCAATCCAGCCTTTTCTCAGAAAAAAATAAAATAAAATATCCGTCAGGCCTTGTGTTTCTGTATGGTGGTTATCTGATTTGGCTCCCGCTAACTAAAAACATATGCAACTGGTTATCTCCATCAACACAGTTTAATTCAGCTCTGGTCTGTATTAGTGTGTTTTTCTGCAACTGATGTCTCTTAGTGCCATGGGTGAACTGTTACTGTTAAAATCATGTTTAAATATGAAGATCAAACAAATGGTCCAAAGGTTTCCAGCTTCTAAAGATTCAGTAAGGAATAAAAAAATACTTTACCACACTTTAATTAAACCTCGTAGTTCTTCCCCAATATATGCTTTTGAAAAATGAGTAAACAGATGAATAGGAGATTTCAGAATTTTGCTGGAATATGGGATAGTAATTCAAAATTTTCATTACTCCTTTTATTTTCATAGCCCTGCACTTGACAAGTATTTTCAACTTTGTACCTCAGTTTTCCCATCCATAAAATGAGCAAAAACAGTAGTAATATGCATCCTAGGGAAGCTACAAAGCACCACGCATTACTGTCAGGAAAATGCTCTGAAATTATTCAGCTGTATCTGTAGCAAAAAAACAACAACTTAACAAAATATGTTCAGGCAATGCACATTTGTCGGCTTCCATGAGAAAACTGTGAAGTGTTATGAATAATGTGGTTCGTTGGTGGCTGTTTGTTCTAAAAATCTCAGTTTGTTCATTACATGAAGGCAAAGAAATCTTTTCATGCTCAGTTTGACCCTTCTTCACACTGTCCCTGATTTCTTTCCATTTTGGCCTTTGACAGGAGTACAAAATACACATCAAGGACAAGAATAACATTTTAGACTAAGATAACATTTGTATTATTAGTAGAAGTTAGGGTGTGCCTGGGAGGGAAGGAGGTAAATCTGCTGAACATTCTAAAATCTTTATTTATGAAAACATCCTTTTTAAGAACAGGGTAAAGAAGGAATATTGCTAATAATGTCACAACAAAATCCAAGATTCCTATTCAGCCAAGCTCTGCACATGAATACATGTGCATACTCACAGAAGCTTGTCTTAGGGTATAAAATTTGGACCCCAGATCAGTTTTCCAGCCAGAGCAAATCAGCCTAAATCTATGAATCTCAATGGAATAACATGAGTTTACCTCAGCTAAGGGCTGTGAAAATGTCTCATTATTTCAACCAGGAAAATCAGAAGTATGTTATACAATATCAAATGCAGTTGTCTCCAATGGGAAGAAGCAAAGTATCTTCCCTGACAAGTTTAAGAGCTTCTGACACATCTGTCTTTCTAGCCGTTTACCTAATGACCCACTTACCAGCAGAAAACTCTGAAATCAAGCTTTCCAAGGTCAGCTTGGTTTCCTTCCTGAAGGAAACCAAGAATCTTCTAGGCTGCTCTCAATTAAAAAAAAAAAAAGACACAAATACAACAATGGATACATTTTGAACCTGCTTGTATGATTTAAAAGCCAACATTCCTAATGCCTTGTTTTCCTAGTTCTTGCTTAGTTGAGGACTTAGTCTTGAGTCAGTTAACTGGTTTTGTGAGACTCTTCACAGTTTGTGAGACCTAGCCCTTTGTAGGAGAGAATCCAAGCTGCTAATTCCTATTCCCTGAAGATTTCTGAGAATAACATTTCTGCCCTGTCAAAGCACAAATAGTATGAAACTGTAGAATTTGTTGCTGTTCCCTATTCAGAGCACGAGTGCAACATAAAGGGGCAAAGGCCACGCTGAGTTACAAAAAATCAGAATGAAACCTCCCACTGAAAAACCTTTGGGAAAACCTGTCTTCAACTGCTCCTCTTGATATGCTTTAAATAGCTTGCCCCACCTCTACCAGTTTGATAGGTGTTGGTTCACCACCGAGAAAAGGAGTAAAGAGCTGAAATTTTAAATATTAAGATGTGGACTCAACCTCTCACCTGAGATCTGTCCTCCAAAAGGAGACTGAATTCAAGATCAGGAAAGCTGAACACCTTCCATATCTGAAGGAATTGAGTTGCATCTCTCTGCTGACAGCTGAAAAGCTATATTAATAGACAAGACATAATTTGGGAGAGTTCTTAGCATAGTATTTTATAGACACATAAAAATATTATAATGAAATATAACTTTTCTCTCACAACAGAGTGTTTGGGCTGTCTCCTTAAAATATACGCTCCAAGCACACTGAGAGCTTTGCACAGTTGAAATATAATTTTATTTTGAATAATATTCCTTTTGATCACACATATGCCACTATGGCTTATTTTTAACATAGTCATGTCACCATATCAGTGAGATGATTGTGCAGAACGTCCTACTGAGCAGTAGAGGTGAACTGGCTTCATAATAAATAGAAATTCAAACCCTTCTAACTGTATTACATGAATGCAAAACAGAAGTGCTGTTTGACACCTGCAGGACAGGGGCAAAACGCTTTTGTGAAAGAAAATACTGGTGTACCTCCGTCAGGAGAAGAAATTTTGTATTCTAGAGAATCTTAAACTTCTTGTGGATATGCAGACTACATATATGTGTCCATTCTGTAGACAGCCAACCCCTGTCATAACTTTATTTTGACTATAACATAATAGGTTGTCATACTGATTGGAAATTTGGAGCAAAAAAATCCACTGGCATAACATATATTGTCCAAATAAAATGTTTCTCTCATATTTACATGCCATTCTTATTAATAATTAGATTTTATTTTTATGTTTTAGGCATACTCTAAATCTATTAAAATATTTGGCCTTTGCCCCAAAGTATTTGTAGCTGGAAAGACAAATAGTGAGTGAATTAACTGTTAAATTTGTTTGACCTCTGAATTTTTCAGTTTATAAACAAGTCCAAAAAAATAAAAATGATTTATGGAAATTAAAATGTCTTTTAGGGATATACTTTCAGCATATTAAAAAGGAAAACAAAACCACTTCAAAAGAAATCACAGTTTTCTCTAAATACACATCACACCATATTCCAGTTGTGCTTTTGGTATATCTTACTGGTTTAAATTGAAAATTAAAAAAAAAGTAGGAATATCATCTTTGAAAGATTAATATCAGAATAATTTTTTTCTACTTTAAAAATAAATATTTGGTCTGGGGTTAAGGTTTGAATGACTGACTCTAACTGGTTCAAATTCTCCAAATGTCTTTTCTTTTATTTCCTTTTCAAATGTTCCTGCTACCATTTCTCCACAACTCTGCTGTTGGTGGAAAAAAGGGGAGAACCCCAGAGCCAAACGCTCAAACTGCTTTGAAATTCATAGTTCAATGTTATTTGTTTGGTTGGGGGCTCTTTCTTTTTCTTTTAATAAACTATCCCCCAAAGCCTATCTACCTAGTGAGTATTATCTGCTTAATTTCCTGCAGGCTTCGATGCAGAAGCAGGTCAGTTGGTTTAATTATCAGCTATGGAGACGTGAAGGAGCTTGAAATTCAATTGAAATATACAGCAGCCTTTTTTCCCCTGGATTCCTTTGCATTAACAAAAATACCTGTTCAAAGAATAGATTGACTCAGCTGTGACTTAAAGAAAGATAAGCTTCTGTGTCAGGAAAGTAATAATGCTATTATTGTCCACTGGACAGAGTGTATTTGCATGGTGATTAGTGATGGCTCATACAGTGAAATGTTATACATAGGTATTTACCTTCTGACTATCAAATCTCTTTGGTTTTAAAATGTAGTCCTACTCCCTCAATTTGTATCACGCTGTCGATTAAGTGCCAGACAGACCCAGAAATGCCTTATGAATTTTGGAGTCTTAAATCTATATGATACTATTCAGACGATAGACTCTTCATTGCTGTGACAGAAAGGCACGCAACACTTGCTTCAGTGATTGGATCCCTCACTGGGAGGTTTTTGGCACAGGAGGGAAAAGCTTTTTCTTTCAGAGTAGGTTTTTTCTGTGTCCTAGATAAAGTGTGAAGAAGGCTAAATAAGCAATAGTAGGTTGCCATGCCTTCCAAGTTCACTTCTTTTCTTTTTCTTTTCTCCCTTTTTATTTTTTTGCTATATAATTCTGGGATTTATTATTGGCAAGTCTTTATTCGGAGACAGGCATGTAGAGGGAGCATTCATAAGGAAGGAAATCCAATTAATTTTGTTAGAAATCCAATAGTCTCTCAGTGAACACAGACTTCCACCACAAATCTGCAAGTTTATAGAGCCAGTAAGGCACTTCGAGCATCTGCACAGCTGAAAGACGGAGATTGGTCTCAGTATGGATAGAGTGATATCTGTAATATCCCATAGAAATCCATTGAGAACACTTAGGAAAGCACAATATCCTTTAAATGTAACCTTGATAATGAAAGGAAAGGGCTCCTGTTCCTAAATAAAAACCAACAAGCCCCAACAGGTTGGATCTGATACTTGCATTTGCTGCTGCCTGAAACTCCTGCCGTGCACCTGAACACTGCAGAAGTGCCAGTTATTTTTAACTGTTGGTTTATTGTCCATCTTTAAGGATGGAGGAATTTTAGGAGCAACAATTAATAATAAAGAAAAAAAGTTTAGTGTTATTGCAGACTTATAGATAAAATGCCTGAGGGGCAGGGTGAGTGAACAGCTGAAAGAAAAAATCAGGTATCTGAGGCTCGTCTCAGAGAGCGCAGCTTAGAAACCCCTGAACTGAGGGTTCTTTATATATAGCACCACATTGAGTGACAAAATGGTAGCTGTCATAATGTGCCAGTTAACATGTCCAATATGAGCCGATCGTTTAGTGTCCCCTGGGATTAGAAGACAGAAACATGACAAAGAACAAAGAACTTGGATCAATAATGCTTGGGGAAATAAGACAGAGAAGGTTATTTACTCTGCATTGATCCGTTGCTGCAGTCGCGTAAACTTGGCCTGTTTTTCTTTTGTTAACCTTTAAGCTTGAGTATACTCACAAGCAACTAGGGAGCCAACTAACAGGTGTAGATTAAGGATCGAAGGAGGTCATCGTACCTCTGTCACCACTAGGCACCCATGTAACAACATCCCTGAAGAAATTTAAACATCAATAGCTATAATAAGGGCAAATTTATCAAGCTTGGCCTACTTTTGCTGGGAGCCTGGCTGTGTCCAGTCAGTTTGCCCTTGCTAAAGCTCAATTGATTTGGACATTCTTTTACTAGAGTTGATTATCAATTGTGACACAACAAATTTGTTAGCTTCCAAGCACTGGAGTTGTTGTTGCCATTGGAGCCTCTGAAGTGAAAACACCTGGCCATGCTCAATTTTTACTCCTGTGGAGGAAAAGAAAAAAAAAATGGAAAGGAGATGGATGAGGAGGAGGAGAAAGAAGAGGAGAGGGGAGGAAGAGGGAGAGAGAGAAGGAGAGAAGGGGAACAGAAAAGCAGAGAAACCCTTTGGTGATCTCTCTGCGGAGCCTTAGTTGCATTGGAGGTACCTGTACTGTGCAGCTGGAACATCTGCCGCTTTTGGAAAATTGGGAGCATCAGGAAATATTAACTTGAAGAAAACAGTTTTCAGCAGGAGAAATCCTGACAGCTGTTAGCTATTCATTTTTTAGATTTTATGATTTGTCACCTAAGTCATATGGAATCATTCGTGTTCCTTGTGAGGATGACAGACTTTTAAAATCGAGAAGTAATGAATACCGTATGATGGACAGCAATATTCTTTAAATGTGACTATTCAAAAGAACTAATCATTCTTGCTGAACTCCACAGAACTTGTTAAATGTGAAAATTCATTCAATGATGCTCAAGAGCTGCAGCAAATTAGACTAAGTGGACATTATGCGTAGGGACATGAGGGGATGGAATTTGTTTGTCTTAGTCACCCTCTCTTTTTTCAGTTTACTAGTAAAGGTTTCATGTTGTGCCAATAGTATTAGCAATACATTAAAATGTAATTCTGGAAATATTTATCTTATTGAGTTTACTTCAAACCAAAAGGATTATTTAGCATTATTATAGTAGCTTTCCTATTTTTCTGGATCAAAGTATATGATACTTGTCATGCTATAAAACATTTTGACTTATGAATCATAGAATAAGTTAAAACAATCAAATAATATAAAAAGAAAAGACCTCATACTTAAAAATTAAAAACCACAGTTAAAGATTCTGAAAAGAAAATGTTAATAATGCGTGTTAGTTGTCCTAAAACAGGCTTTTTAATCAGAATTTGTGCATTAAAGCACTGGCCAAATGGAATAATTTCCTTTGAGATTAACATTCTGGATTTGGATCAACACATTCCCTTAGCGAGTTTGCAGACAAGCTAAGCTGGGTGGANTGACCAGCAGGTCCAGGGAGGTTATTTTCCCTCTGTACTCAGCACTGGTGAGACCGCTCCTCGAATCCTGTGTACAGTTCTGGGCCCCTCAGCACAAGAAGGATGTTGAGGCTCTGGAGCGTGTCCAGAGAAGAGCAACGAAGCTGGTGAAGGGGCTGGAGAGCAGGCCTTATGAGGAACGGCTGAGAGAGCTGGGGTTGTTTAGCCTGGAGAAGAGAGGCTCAGGGGAGACGTTATTGCTCTCTACAACTACCTGAAAGGAGGTTGCGGAGAGGAGGGAGCTGGCCTCTTCTCCCAAGTGACAGGGGACAGGACAAGAGGGAATGGCCTCAAGCTCCGCCAGGGGAGGTTCAGGCTTGACATAAAGAAAAAAATTTTCATGGAAAGGGTCATTGGGCAATGAAATGGTCTGCCCAGGCAGGTGGTTGACTTGCCTTCTCTGGAAGTGTTTAAGGCACGTGTGGATGAGGTACTGAGGGGCATGGTTTAGAGACTGGTGGGAATGGTTGGACTCAATGATCTGGTGGGTGTCTTCCAACCTGGTAATTCTATGATTCTATGATTAAAATACCTATGCGAGACAAATGCCCATATGTCTCAAGTGCAGGGGCACAAAATCAGTTCACCGTGAATGGAGGCATTTGCAACACAGTTGCAATTTTTTATTTTGCTGGTCAGATATATATGATCATATCCAGCACTTACTGGCAGCTGATAGTTTAGGTGAATAAATTTACAGGCATGGCTCTGTTCATCATTTACCACCCTTATAGTACTTTTGGTCACGACTGGCATTCAGGCATTTACTAACAAATCCAACACTCAGCTCAGTGTTTTACAATGGATTCTAGAATGTAACTCCCTGCATTACACCTCCTGTTGCAGCTTCATTTCACATGGCAGACAGAGATGTGGTTGCTTGGACTATCCTTTAACTTATTAATATGTCAATCAGAAAATTCTAAAGCTAATTTAAGAAAAATGTGCATCTTTCTTTCTCTTTATCTGTAATTATGAGGCACAAACAAGAAACCTACTGAAAAAGGAAATCAGATTGTATTTCCCTCTCAGGGATGGGAATCTGTTGTTTGCATCTCTTGGCATGGAAAGATTCAGCTTGTGACTCTTGCCCCATCACCCGTAAAAGTGTCACCACACTTTTTAAGAACATTTAAGCATGCAAGAGCATGGGAGGGAGAAGGCAGCAGCTTTTAGGGCATCAGAAATGACAGTAATATGCACTGGAATGGTCTGCACAAGCAGAGTGCGTTGAGGCAGTTGTATTACATCAATCTGTGCCAGAGGAGAAGCCACTGACAGTTTATTTCTCTGTTGGAGAACGAACTGCAAAGTGCCCAGTTCTCATTAGGATAAATGGAGAACAGATCAGTTTGGTCATCACCAAAACTTTCTACCAGGCAACGGTTATTCAGAGATCTGTGTGAAATGATTTAGGGCTCTCTTTATGTCAATATGATAAAAACCAGAACTGCGGTTAGCAGTAATCAGCATCCTTGGCTGGGAGTCTATGGACTGCCTAAGCATGGAAAATGAATTAACCTCTTTCCACTAGATGTGGTCCTTTTAGGTCAGGACTCAGGTGAGTAGAAAAAAAAGTGTTTTGGAGCTTCTGTGATTTACAGCTGAGGACCTGGTTTCCATGACTCAGTGGGGCTTTGAAGGTGCTTATGGGGAGCATGGGGAGCGGACTTGCCTTACAGAGGCAGAGAAAGAGCCACTTTATGGAAATACCAAGGGTGCTGGAGACTGTTTTTTGTCCTATCCCCTGCTCTGTGGACCCTCTGCGAAGGATGGGATGATGGCACAGATCTTGTCCCCCACCCAGGTGTATTACAGCCACATTCAGTCCTCAGTTTGCAGCAATAAAGTTTCCAATCCCCCATGTGGTAACTGCAGAGCACTGTGCAAGATGGGGTTGTGGAAAGAGGTCCTGAGGCCAAACAGGGGCTGATTCACTCCCCAGGACTAAATATGGCAACATTGGGAATACTCCAAGGAAACTGACTTGGTGCTTGCCTCTGTGGTGGACTGCTCAAAAATAACAGGGAGCGAATGAGCCAAGCTGGAAAGGATGCAGGATCAGATCTTCTAACCAAAGAGGAAAAGATCATTATAAAGAACAGCATGAAAAGACACTGGAAGAGAAAATAGAGAAGAAAAAGGAAAGGAGAGAGCAAATGACATACAAGCAACACCTTATATTCTGAAAGATATATGTGAAAAAGCTCCAGTTCACCTTTCAAAAGCACTTAAACCCAAGTGTCAGAATAAGCAAAATAAACCTTTCAAACTCGGTTATGGAGCCAAAAGCATATGGCGGTGCATTAAGACACCACATTTCCTGGTTGCATGCTTATGCTAGCATGCCTTCCTCACCCAGAGGCCTTGTCCACACTGACCTGTTCCCTTGTAATGGCCAGTTGGCCACTTGGCTCCACTCCCAGTGGCCAGTGCTCTCCAAGCATGACATCGATCATTGCTGTAGTAAGGAAGATGGCACTTACCTGATGGGGTAGGCGGAAGCTCCCTCTCTTACCATATGCTGGGAATTGTCAGTGGCTGCTTGAAGCCAAGGCTGGCTTTTTCTCCTGCCAGGAAACAGGCCTTTTCCTGAGCCTGCCAAAAAAAAGAGGAAAAAAAAGAAAAAGGAGAAGAAGGAAAAAAAAGTTTTTGCATATTACGTTTCATGCTGAACAGTTTTATAGCAGGTTGGATAGCACTGGGCATTATAGATCGCAGTTTCCTTTGGCGCTGGGGACAGAGAGCAGACAGTGAAACAAGAGGCACTACAATGCGTAAAGGGGAGGGGGAAAAAAAGGAAAGACAAAAGTAAGTGTTTATACAGATTCGCTCCAGAAATACAAAATCTGTCACAGCCAGGCAGACTACTGAGTCATTAAAGCTAGCATCTTGACTCCAGGGGTGCTTCAGAGGAAGAGGAGGGGAGGAGGCAGGCTGCCAGCTGTTCCACGTCCTATGGAGAGCAGCACCTTCCTGATCCCTGCCCAACCGCATCCTGGCACATAATACTTGACTGCTCAATAACCTTTCTCAGCTCCATAGACCCCACCTCATTTCCCTTTTCACTTTTCAGGTTGGAAGAAGCCTGTTGTCCACATTTGTTCATACTACTACCCTAAACACACTGATGTTGGGACTAGCTTCCCAGTCCTTTTTAGCTCTGTGCTGTGGAGTAGAGCCAACACGAACAACAGACATGATGATCCCCTCTAAAGGAGCCCTGAGAACTGGATTTGCCAGGGGGAAGTTTGGAAAGTGCTCTCAGTTAGGCGACTTGGATAAGCATGGCTGTGACATCTCACACAACAGCGTGGATTTTGTTTCTTACAGGTGTCATTGCAAATGCTATGACAGTCCCCAAAATAACCACCCTTCAAATGCTGACACAATCCTCAGGAATCCAAGAAAGGAAGACCAGCATCTCTGTTAAGCATCTGGAAATTGGAAAAAAAACAAAAAACAACAAACCAGAAACCCCAAGGAGATTGGGAAACAGAAAGGTCTTAATCTTTTCCTGTTTCCAGTGGAGAGAACACTGATGTTGCATCAGAAGAAATAGGGTTTTGAAATAGAACCCCTCCTCCTCTACATAAATATTCCCTCTTTCCTTCTTTTTACTCCCTTTTTGTGGAAAATGCAGAAAAACAAACCAGGAAAAACTGTCATCCAGACAGTGAAGAGAACACAAATCACAAGAGTCTTATCTTTCTGTGAGGGGGTGGAGTTTGAAGGGGTTCAAAATCCAGGCCAAGGAATTACTTCACATTTCTCCTAAGGAATAAAACCTTTTTAAAAAACCAGAAGGGTCTATTTTGTATTACTCAGCAGTTCTTTTTTCTTATCCTTCTATGGAAAGTTGTTGGGTTTTTTCCCTAATGAAGTGTTTATTACGCAGTCCTGCACACTCACACATCCACACGCACACACACAAACATGAAGCTCTTTATGAAGAGAAAATCAGGCTGGCACTGCAAAAATGCAGAGAAGATCTTTCGCTAAAATGATCTCAAGGTCAGTTTTGGGGGTCTTTAGGTTTCTATATTCAATCCAACCACGTTTCTTGTCTCTGCTTTGCTTGCTTAACTTACAAGAAACTTGGGCACAATTTTGCTTGTGTTGGCAGTTTTTAGGTGTGGATTCATGCAGGCTATTTACAAGATGCCAAGGGATGTCAAATCCTGAACATGTGTTTTTGTCCTACAGTCATTCTCTGACAGCAGAAATAGTCTGCAGCTTATCAGATCCATTTGCTGATATTTAACATCTTTTTTTCCCCGACAAAGGTTTGGGGTGAGATGAATTTTAATGTTCCTTTGCACTGAAGCTGACAAAAAAAAAAAAAATCTTTATGCATCTAAGTTAGAAAGTGGAGCTTTAAACTGTGAGGGGGAAAAAAAGCCAACTTCCTTATTTATGGCATTTTTTACTTTTCTTACATAGAGACAATTCCACTTGTTTTGTGAAACACTCAAAGTATTTGTTAAACATTTTACTCTATAAAGAGGTACAGCCCCATAGTCATAGATCAAGACACACACTTTTAGGGAAGGTAGTGCATTTTAATTTATATCCCAGATATATTGATAAACCACTAAAAAGAATTATTATAATTTCTGAGGGGTTTATAGTTAAATAAATTTCAGCAAGACATAAAATTACATTTCTCCCCTTTTTTACATTATATTTATAATGAAAGAAAGCAAAATAATTAAAAAAAGAAAATATTTAGTGAAATTATTCCCAGAAAATTATAGCAAATATTGCATTCTCTTAATCAAAGGTTTTATAAAAACACATACATCCTCATATGCTAGAAGGAATACTTCAGAAAGAAGATGAAAATTTAAACAAGCATAGACGTAGATGTAGATGTAGATGTAGATATAGATGATATAAATATAGATATAGAGATATAATATTTCCATATTATGAGCACAAATATGACAAGTGAGTTTAATTACAGGCAAAAATTGCTAACAGAAAGGGGGACATTTTTCCTGAATCTTAGTCATTATAAATGCTTGAACCATGTCCACTATGTGGGACATCTTTTAAATTTGCAGCACCATATACATGTGTTTTCATATCACAGTAGATTTGTCACCCCTGGTTTCTGCAGATATCATTCTATTTAGAACTATTTTTCTCCACTAAACAGCTTCATCAAGTTCTCTGTTTCAGGACAGCCTATATGTTAAAACATGTCCAATACTGTAAGTTTATTCTGAGGGGTACTACTCAGAAGGAAAAGGTGCCTAAATTTCTTTTTTTTTTTTTTTTTCTGGCAGTGAACAGAGAAAGCTAATCTGGAAGTCTGAATGCTCAATGTCTCCTCCAAAATTATCCAGACTGCTTTTGTTTGCAGAAGTCAGATTGTGCAAGCTATTGGTATGTGGCTTGTCCTGGTAAGTTAAAAAGAACAGTCTACTTGAGAGGTTTCCAATTATTCTTACTTCTGGTCGGGTTAGATACACAATTAGATCAGATCCCTGACAAGTTTTTGGCTTCTCCAGTTTCAGATCAAGCCTTTATTAGTCCAAGTGCATGCAGACGGAAATGATTTATTTTCTGTTAGCTGTTACATGAATTTGATTGTCAACAAGATCTTTCTCAGCTTTCACCAAGGCTTGGAGTCAGTCTTCGCATCTGAGGTGGGGTGTCCACCTCAGCCACCTCAGCGAGATGAGTTTGGGTTTGGCAGAGGCACCCCACCTGATCAAATTTCGCAGGACTTAGAATCAAGTTGTCTGTATGGACCTTAGAAACTGCATTTCACAGGAAAGGGACGTATGGGCAGAGGTGACTCCTGGGATTCTTCCTGCCTGCAGTTTCCTCTTCTGCTGCTGTGCTGCCAGCTCTTCTCAATATTTTGCTGTTCCACTGGGCCTTGTCCTTTACTTTGTTGGCAAATAAGGTAAATGACCCTTATTCTGGCTGTCCATATGCTGCTAACATCATTGGTTTTGTTTCAGCAAACTGCATGAGGATGGTATAGACAGATGCCAAAAAGAGGGCCCCCATAAGCCCAACAGGCCCTGCTGTGAATCACCAAAGTGCCAGGGTGAGTGGCAGCCGGCATCTCCTTAGTTATTGAAGAGAGCAGCTGTGTCATGTTCGGTTAGTTTACATCATAATCTAAATCAACCATGAAGGATGAAGATGCATAGAAGGAAAGGAAAAAAGAAAAAAAACCTCAAAGCCACAACAATAAACTGAGGGGATGTGTTCAAACAAACTCCTGTACAAACTGCATTTGGGTTTGGTCCTAACTAAACAGAGATTGCAGGGAAATGGGTGAGTCAGCTGCCAATTCCTTACAAAGTGTCTGTGTAACAAGAGAGAGAGAGGAGCTTTGTCCTCTATATGCAGATGTTTGTACACTTATTCTTTCCCTGTCTGCTTCCACATACTTGTCTTCCTCCTGTGGCTCTGACAATTCATTAGTTCTCACCTTGAACTGGAAGCAGGTCCAGGGAGAGCGGGCATGTTCGTTATAGTTTGGCACGTGGAGCGTGCTAATTGTGATACAGCTAAAGGCTGTTACTGCAGATTAAAAAAGGGACTGTGACACCTGTCTCCAAATGAGGGGTGGCTTCAGCTCAGGGTTTGGGTCCAAGAACTTGCCTGGTCATAAAGAAGTCTTTTTTTTTTGACAAAAGTATGGTAAAAATTGAAATTATTCTTTTTTGTATGAAAAGGATTCATGTTTGGTTTTTTTTTTTTTTTTTTCTCCAAATGAAGCTGTGGTTTGAAGGAAAGAAAAAAAAAAAGGTAGAGAAAAAGGCTGTAAAAGGATGACTCTCAGCTATGAAAATCATTTTGCCTGAGGTCAGGAAGGTTGAGGTATTTTTACACCTCTTTCCTATTTGTGCTCATATATGTAGCCTGGATGCAAATATTTAGGTGCTATGAAGTATAGGAGTAGAGTTTATATGCAGCAGTAGAAAAGAGACCAAATAAGACTGAAACATTATTTCTTTTTTGTATTCTTAGAATTAGAACATTTTTAGCACATCTGTGAAGTTTTGGAGCAAATTTCTGACAGGTGCATTAGAAAAAAATTTGCCTAGTGAGCTTTAGAATGGACCTTTAATAATGAGGTGCCCTGGAAAACAGTGAGATTACAGACAGCAGAAGATAACATGTTGTTCCGGGTTCTCTATTTTCTTTCCTAGAAAGAAAGGACTGATTTCTTGGAAACTGCTAGAAATAAGTCAAGTTGTTTAAAACTGCAGCACTTTTCAGCTTATCACAACTAGTGGAGACTCCTTAAGAAGAGGTGAAACAGGCCAGCACAGGACTGAGGCTCTGCTAGATGGCTAAGTCATCATTGCAGCCTTTAAAGCACAGGTAGCTTCAGTGTTTTTCTGGTATGCACTTGACCTATAAGGTATGTTTTAGATGAAGTCCATCTCCTACATGATATGTAGCAGAAACTGAGGAAGAAGAAGCAGCAGCAGAAAGAGGCAGCTCTGATGATATGATATCTCTATGGCTTCAGGAGATGTTAAGCAGGGCTGACTTTGTGAGAAATAGGATAAAGAGGTGAAAGCTTAAATCAGTTGAGCATCCCCTCACAGCTGGCACTGCTGAAAATCGACTAAAGATCAGCAGCAGTTGAAGGCCTGTGCTGGCGATCTCCCTGACTAATCTGCCAGAGACTGTGCTAGGAGCCTCCAGAGAAAAGCATGAGGTATGTCAGCCTGATTTTTAACGTTTTAAGGGTGGGTGGCAACAAGAAACCATATGTCCCCTGTGGTGTGTCATGTAGTAGTGTTTCTTAGTGGATATCTACCTACAGACCAGGTCTCTTCTGGGTGTAACATAGATAAATATCTACTGTATGTCCTACATTAAGTCTCTTAGAGAGCTTGGATGAACTATATGGGTCCTTTTCTCCTCAGAAGGGTTTATTGCTTACAAAGGTCTCTCTGAGAGCTGCCTGATAGAAACATCTTGCTTCTCTGAGCGCCTAAGGGAGGAGGCATGAAGTATGACAGCTCCCTGGAGCCGGAATTGGAGAAAACAGCAGTGTGCAGGCACAAGCTCAGCTTGTTGCAAAAAGCTCCTTAAAAAAAACAATTTTAAAAAATCATATTTTTCTGTTTGAAATGATCCCTACTTGAGCAGATGGGTAATTTTGCTGGTCTTAAGGGTGGGAATCCTAGTCATAGCTTCCTGCAGCAGGTATTGTAGGTCAATGGGCTGCTTGCAGCAAATGTGCAGCAGAAAGTTGGATTACTTCTCACCTCCTGTAAAAATTTTTCAGATATGAAGACAAAGAATATTTAAGCTAGATACCTCTCACTTTCCAAGCACAATACATACTTTCCCTTCTTTCTTCAAATGCAGTTCCTTTTGCAAGTCTCTGTGGAGAACAATGCAATAATCAGTTCTTATCATCTAATTATGCCCTTCCCTTTACAAAAGAAACTCATATTCTTAAATAACACTTCCTGGCAGCAAAAAGCTTTGTGGCTCCCTTTGAAAGAGAGGGGAAAACAATGCAACCCAGCCCAAATATCTTCAGATCATTAAAGTACAGGGAATTGGGTGCAGAATCTTTTCTTAGCCTCATCACTAGACAAAAATAATGCCCTTGAGCACTTGGCTGTGTTCTTGTACTGAATGTGGACAATAATCTAATCAATTAACAATTCTCATTCTGATGAACATTTTCCTGGGAATTGTTTCAAGGGTTGGGGAAAAAAGAAAAAAGAAAATACAAATAACTGAGACTCTTGCTGGAAAGATGATGGCTGACCAAGAGTTTACTCTTTCATTCTTGGCTCCTTGTAGCAATTCAGATTCTTCTCCCTGCTGGGTGAAATGTCAACCTGCAGGGTAATAAGCTAAAAAAGGCCCTTTACACTGAAATCCTACCCCTGTTTTGCCCAGAGGCATTTCATAGCATAAGCAAAGCACTTGAGGTCTGCAACTACTGGCCTACACAGCAACTTTCCTTTGTCTGTGCTTCAGGAATAGGGTTGGGTTTTGTTTTTTAATATAAAGAATGTTTGGGGTTTTTTTTTCTTCTTGTGGAGTAAATTTCAGCCCTGAAATGTATGATATGTGCTGCATTTGGTGCACTCTCCCCGAGGCAAACCAGGGGATCTGTAAGTGGTACTATTTTTCCTATCAGCCCTGGAGAGTAGTGTGGCAGCCCTGCGTGTTATTAATGGATAAAATCTGAGCAGCAGCCAACCCCAAGGTGAACCCTATGCATTTAAAACATTTCATCAGACAGCTAAGTATTTTTTTTCCTTCACTACAGCGGATATCTCTACTGCCACCACTCAATAGATCCCGATAGAAGAGAGCAATAGCTGGACTCACTAATGTGAAAATTGATAGTATGAGCTCTCCAATGAAATATAAACAGCTCTGTGTTTCTTAAGTGTCAATATCACGGGGCTGGGCTGAGGAGGTGGTGCGGTGGATTAACCCTAGAATTATCTAGAAGGGGGGGAGAAACTGGTAAATAGGAAATATTTGTCCAATCAGCCAGGGCTCCTTTCTGAAGTGGATGCGATGGGCTGTTGTTGACTCCCAGCTGCTGTCACCTAGAAACACAGCTACAGTTTACAGCTTCTGTAAAGTATAGTATTTCCGGAGGTGGCAGGAAGGTCAGATTGGACTTTTTTCTCTCCTAGCCCCTACCTCTTTTGTCTTGAAAAACTATGTAAAAGAGGGGAAAAGCAAATGGTGTGAGAATTAGGGCTGCAAATTTTCAGGCACCTTTGCAGATGCACAGACAGGCACGCTGCATTAGGAGCCGCTCCTGGCAAGCTGCAACACTGCTGTCAAAACAGCTTTTATTAGAAGAGCAGCACATTCTGGAGGGAAAACCTGCAACATGCGCAACAAATACCCTTGCAGGAGAACTGAGACCTTGCATGATTATTCCCTCTTACAGAAACAGTTGGCATAACCAGAAGCATCCCTGCAATGGAAGGCAGGTGTCCCAGTGTTTGGATGTTTCCAAGGGTCGCATTACCTAAACTTTTTCCCTGTTATTGGCACCAGCTATGGATAGCGAAGGAATGTTACTTCGCACCTTTTACTCTGGCTGGGGAACTGAAAACAGCCAAGAACATTCCTTTACTGCTGTCAGAGTCACCTCCTGGTCCCCAGGCATGAGCTGGACGTTGCTAGGTGTGTGTTACAAATAGCCCAGAGCAATGCTATTCTTTTGACAAAGAAATGGTTTCCATGGAAACTTTAAAATATACCCAAGATTATGTAAGTTTATATCCAATATACCTCCAGAACACTTGTATTGATAGGTTGCAGAAGCACATTTTAAAAAATAATTTACTTAAATTTCTTTGGCATTTGCTCTTTTTCGGAAAAATAGGCAATTATGCATACTGCTTCTCAACATTTAATTAGTAAGATTATTGAGCTAAGTGTGGACAAATGGGTTTGCAATAAACCCATCTTTGACTGGCATGGGTTGGGAGGGAGAAAGAGAATAGAAAAATACAAACCACACACATCACAAAGTCACATCAAACACCTTTGTAAATATATATATTACATAAAGTGCTCTTCATGCCTGTGTGGCTGAAGACTTGGGAGTCTTATCTTCAGTTTTGCTTCTTCAGCTTGTTTACTTAGCTTTCAATCTGCTTGTTGAGGCTGAAGGACTCTTCTAGTTCTGAGTCAACCCTGGAACCAAAGCACATGGTGGAGGATCATATTTAAGTTGAGGGTCCTTAACCCTGAATGAGCACACCGAAAATAAGTAAACAAGCCAAAACAGACTCAAAATAAGGTGGCTGAGAAGCCTTTAGGGAGAAGGAGGGAAAGGGGAATGTTAGCAGGGGGAATCACTCATCTGTACAGGAATAAATACACGAGGAGGGCACTACCACCAAGCACTCTCAAATCAGCAGATTTCTTATAAGTTAGGTACTAACTAGTATGGGTTTCTGCCTATGCAAAGCAGCTTTCAGCCAGCCCCAAGTTACTAGGAAGCTTCTCACTAGAAGTGCACATGAAAACTTTCCCTGTACAAAAGCTTTCCCTCCCTACACAAGAAAACTTGTGCATGCTTTAAATTTAATTCTAAGCACCATAACTCAAAGCTTTGTTTCTGCTGGAGCTCAAGACCTAATAGTGCCTTTCCTAGCCCCCAGTTTTCCCCAGGTCTTTTTCAAAATTTCTGCAGTCTTCACAGGTGTACAAACTTTCCCCAGCCACAACTGCACAGCTGGGATGTAAGTGTATGGCAGAGGTAAGAAAAGTGCAGCATCCTAATGAGGTAGAGCTTGAATCATCCAGATAATTGATATTGGCTTGGGAAGCAAAAGGAAGAAGTTGGAGTCTGAAGAGGCAGCATGTCACTTGGAACTTCACTGGAGTTGTTCCAGATTCCAGTCAGAGCTGGTCAAGTCCTTCCTTGTTTTATTTTCTTACCATCTTCAAAGTAAGCTATGGTTTAAAGATTAAGCAGTTAAAAAAGAAGAGGAGATAACAGCATGGTTTCTGGAATTTTTTTTTCATATTATTTGATTAAGAGTTTGAAATGCCAAATGAACATCTATATTTGGATAACTTCAGGCTCAAATTGGGAAAATTAAGGTTCCCCTTAAGAGAATACAGAATTCAGATTTATGCAGAAATATAGAAAATACATGTGTAAGTATTCATAAAGCATGCCCTTCTATCCCAAAACATAAGACTAGTATGTGTATAATGAGGCTGTATGATTGAAAACATAGTTGGAGGAGGATAACTTGTGTTTTAGTTATTTCATGTTTAGATTACAAGCTTCCATTCTCCTGGGCACAGACTAGAGACCTTTAAAGCAGTCTGAATTTCATTTAATATCATGACCTAAGAAGCAGAGGAAAACACAAGTCATCTGAGAATCATGAAAAAAATGGAACTGAGAGACCCTAAATCTGTGCTGGCAGATCTAGTCAAGGGAACTCTGCAAAGTCCAAGGATTGACTGCTTTTGGTCTGCCTGAACTTGTTATATAGGGGAACATCTTACTTTAAGAGGTCTCCTCTTTGTTGGAGTGGGCTTGCATTCTTCTTTGTTTGATGAAATGTAGAAAGTACATATGAAAATATTTAAAGTCTTTTTTAATACTTTAGCAACAGTATTTATTTTGTAGAAAACAATTCCCATTTTTGACCGTCTCTGGCAAGAGCTTATTTTTCTATTTAGTATTAGTGAACATGTCCAAGAGTTTTGCTGATGTGTTTATCAGTGCATCAAAGCTCGATTGATAAACTAAACTAATGTGGTCAAGAGTTGAGCTATTTGAATAGGGCTTTTGAGCGGTTAAAGCAAAGCTAAAGAGGAAGATAACCCAGGCCAGATTTCACTTCTTGCTTGTATGGGAAAAGGCCATCAGACAGCTAGTTGCTCCATACTCAGAGAATGATACTGAGTAAACATCCAAATAGGAGCAAAGACAGCATCAATTTGTGAGAAATGGTGAAATGGCTGAAACTAGTGCTCCTATGTCCTTAGGACATGCATTGCTTTACATTGTTTTCCTCCTTTATCTCAGAGCTGTTCCATGGACTGTAGTCATAAGTAGTTATGTAGGTACCCACCTCTGAAACTGATATTCATTGATAGTTTCATATGAAGGAAGGAAAAAAAAATGAGAAATTAAGGCAGAAAAGCCAAGGGAAAACTATAAAGATGGAAGAAGATAAAGCTCATTTAACCTCAGGGGTACTTTTTCTACCTGGACTATGGCTCTTAAGATATTGGCTGGATCACAGAGGAAGGGTAGACATATGATGAGTGAAATATTAATGAAAAATAGGTTCTGCCTGGCTCCCTGGGAGTATGCCTCGCTCTTAGTAGCTCCACATTGTCACTAACGTAGCGTGTGGTTTTGTCAGTTAAGTTAATTTTAGGGAAAGGCTGATGCCTTCTGGAGTTGTAAATTCACAAGTGACAAATCCTCTCATTTTCCTACTGGGCTCCATCTACAAGTGCAAAAATGACTCCCTGGTTGGCACAGGCTCCCATCCCCAGGAAGAAAAAGAGAAGCTGGCAAAGTATTTTGACCACTGTCTTCAAAAGACTCTGCAAATTACCACAGGACCAAAAAAGGATTAGCCAAAAAAACGGTTCTTCTCTGGTTAGTGTGGCAAAGCAGGAATGAGTCCCCAGAAGTTCATTAGTGTGTGATCTGATTAAATAAATGTTCCAAGAAAAGGGGGTATTTCTTACCTAGCTTCTCCAAGCTCCTATGCAGGGTCCTTATATCTGACATCTTTCATCCTGAATCTAACTTGTAGGTACTTGACAAAAGAAAGTAGAGGTGACACTACTTAATGAGAAATCTGATTGATTAACTGCACACTCTGCACTGGGAAAAGGGTGGTTTGGGGCAGCAGAAACATCTTTTAATTTGATCCCATTTGAGCCTCTCTGAAAACTACATTTCAAATGGGGAGCTGACTTGAGCTACTCTGTTGTGAGACAAACTTTATGTGAAATCAAAAAGCACTTGAAGATGAGGAGGTCTGGTTCCAAGCTCTCTCAGTCAGTATCATCCAAGGACAGAGAGGAGGTGTGGCGGACATGCTGTGGAAACTTTTCAAAACATCTCCCTTCCAACGAGTCTGTAAAAACGCTGAGCAGAAAGACTCAAAACAACTCACTTGAGACTCATTTTCAGTACACTTAAAGTTCTGAAACCCAGACTGCAAAATCTCAGGAAGCAGCTGGGTTCCTAATTAAAACAAATCATTATTTGATTTAGCAGGCCAAATTTATGCTTTTCAATTAAAAACGTTATTGGTCTTGGTATCTGCTTATGAGCATGTAAGCACGAGTGTGTGCTCATGCGTGCTGGAGAGAGCTATAAGTTAGTGGTATAATGCAGCAAGGGATTGGGTCAAACCTCTTGTCCACAACATGTGCTAATGGATTCAGAACATCTCGGTAACCAGAGTATAACATCTTTAGAGCAGAAGAGTGCGTGTCGAGACAAATGCAATGTCAAGGACAATTTATGCATTCATTTCCTGACCACGGACTGTTTGTCCTTCTGTGTGAAGGCAATCAGACAGTTTCCTCAAAATAATTTGTTCTCATTTGAAAGCTACAAATGTTTTACAGTCAGCAAGATGTGTCCAAGATATTGATTGACTGGTGGTCACCCAGGAAGAATTTGTACTCCAATTAGCCCCGCTTTTTCTCGTGTACTGCTGAATTTCACACTTCAGACCAGAGGATTCATTTCCTTCACTAGAGTGGCTCTTTCACAAACAGTTCACTAAAACTGGAGTAAAAGCACTTTTGATGTTGTTGTTATTTAATTTATTTTTATAGTATGACAATAATTCTCATTATGCCAAATTTGATGAACTGATTTTATTTTCATCCCTTTTTTCTACTGAGACAAAGATTGCATCTGTGTGTTTTTGTCGCAAGAAAGAAAGAAAAAAGCCATGTGTTGCCTCAAAACATTAAGCTGCTGAGAAGTACTTTTGTTGCTAACAAAATGAGGCTAGCGTCTCCTATAGCTGTTTTTGAACAAGAATAAGTTAAAATCTGCTGCAATTTGGTAAAAGCTAATTTCTCTTTTCAAGTTAAACAGAGGCTACTTCTATAGATAATTCCTGCTCCAAAAAGAAGTTTCCAATTTTGTGCTTTCAAAATGCTGATTAGAAAAGAAACTTTTCCCTGCAGTGGAAAACAAAAAAAATTACAGGAGACCATGTATCTCACAGAGCCTGTCCTCAACTGATCATGCAGGACTTTCACTGTGCCTGACCCCTGCATCGCGTTCAAGTAAAAATAAAATCTCCAGTCCCACTTCCAGTCCTCTAACTATGTAGATATTTATTCCTTTGTGCTATAAATGGGGAGCTTGGGGTTATCGGATCACTGTAGCAGATTCCAATGCAAAACTGGGCCCCTCTCTATATACAAACATTTGTAACAGCAAAAGACTCTGTGGGCGCTTTGGCTAAATGCAGGCTGGCTGCTCCATCTGCCTAAAGATTTGCTGCAATGCTCATATTTAGTATATTGCTTTGCAAAGTGTTTTCTGAGCTATCTTGATGGCAAGCAAACAAAATTCTCTTGTATTGTATTATAATGGACAGTGCTGACCTGATTTATCCTCACTGTGAAGAACAGTGTTTTTGCATATCCTGGAAATGCAGCAGTCCCAGAGATGTATTTGAGGTTGTCATGCTGACAGCCAGAGGGGAGGTGGAAAGGGGAAAAAACCGGGTAAATTCCATGATGCTGCATTTAAACCCTGGAAAGCTCATTTAGTCAGAGATTAAGCTCTGGAGCTAAATCTGAAAGTGAGAAAGGAGAGGAAAAGCTATTGAAAACTGAGATTCTACTGCTGACTATGGAGGCCACATGACCCTGACACATAACTTTTACTGAGTTGACTATATCTCACTTCCTTTAAGTGCCTGTCCCTCCTGCTCACTCTCAAGGACTTGGCCAATCTCCTTTTGTAAATAGAACAATGCTTTATATTTCTCTATTACTCTGGAGCGACTATATCAATAATGCCGGAAAGGCATCTGTCCAGCACAATGAGATTATTTTTCTGATTTCAGCTGACAGTTATGGTAATAGTTCGGCAAACAATCTACTCCACCATCAATGACCACAGATTACAGCTGTTTTTAAAAATATCAGCCACTCCTGGAAACTTGGAAGATTGATTACATAGACAGAAAGGGACAGAAAGATGTGTCAAAAGCTTTTAGGGCTGAAACTTTTACCTCTGTCTTGCTCCCTTTTTTTCCTCCTGATTCTGAAAGTTGATGTGCAATCTCATAGTAGTCTTACCTGAGCACAGGCCATAATGAGCAGAGCGAGAAAACAAACAAACATTCTTAGAAGGGAATGGAGAAACTGCTCAGGACCAAAGCCTTCAGAAACCAGGATGGGAGCTGGAAAGGTGGGTGGAGGTTCTTGTGTGACCCTCCTAACCGAGGTGATAGGAACTGGGGAGGGTAACCAGGGCTGCTTGTCTTGCCCTGTATGTGTCCTGCAGATTGTGCTGCATCCCCAGTGATTGTTGTCCCTCTGTGTTTATGGGGCAGGCTATGGGTCAGGAAGGTTCCCACTTACCTGGTAGACAGGTATATAGGCTATGTTTAGGTATTTGCTCTTGAAAATTTAGTTTATCCCTCTTCACTTTTGGCTTTCTTAAGCTTTTATTGGGCTGAGAGGCACCAGCAGGTTTATAAGAAAAATCCTGAAGAAAAGCATTGTTTCTTTTCATTATACATATTATTTATCTTACATGGATCAAAACTGGGACCTTACAATCAAACACACACCTTGCAGAAATTACAGTTAAAGGACTCAGAACTACCAATAGCCAGAGTGGAAAACACAGTTTCAAATGTATGTCCCTTTCATGCGAAGAACAGGAGTGACACCACGAGATCTGTGTGTCTAGCTAGCACTGGGATTTCAGATACCAAATGTTCACAGCAAACTGCTCAGGGACAAATTTTCAGAACGAAAATTATCCTCAGAAATTATTCAGCAGATATTTTCAATTTTGAGTAACAACAGAGAAGAGAAAATCAGAGGCTGCTTGTGGACAGGGCCATGAACAGGGGGAGAAAAAAAAAAAAAGGAGGTCAATTCATCAAATAAATTATTCCCTATGAATTATTCACACAGATCTAACTTAACTCTTATTCCTACTTTCCCAGCCTCACTACAGGGGATGACAATAACACAGCTTTGTCAGTTTCGGGACTTTGATATTAGCAGGAATAAAATATCAGAGTGCAGTTAGGTCTACCAGAGTCAGTCTGGAGGTGAGTTTGGTCCTGTAAGTTGATTTTTTCCTCATTGGCCACAGCATTGTTATGTTATCAGCCATCATGAACCTGGAAGGTGTAGTTGAGAAGGCTAGTCAGAAAAAGCTGACAATTACAGTAATCTCCTGCCCAAAGCAGTAGTGAATATGAGTTAAGAATCCAGCTGTTCAAACTCTCAAAATCCTGGTGGGTTCATCTGTTTTATGAACTCTTCACCCAAGCCCCAATTAGTATTATATTAACCTCCTTAAATATGGGATTGCTGTGATCTTGCAGTACTCCAAAATGGTCTATTAGCTACCCCATTTTCTGGCTCTGTCAGATGAAAAAATCTGTGGTAGGTCACCTGAAGGCATTAGTCAATTAATTCAGTGAGCTGCAGTGGCTACCCAGGATGTCTTCCAAGCACAGGAAGTTTAGAGGGCTTCTAATTACAAAATTTCACAGTTTTACATTATGTGTGCGTGTAAACATAATATGAAGACTCATGCACCTGGATTCTTAAAAAGAACAAAGCCTTGATCTCTTGCTGAAATTGGTAAAAATTAGGCACTTAAATGCTATGAAGAAATAGGGCCAGAGTATCATCAGTGGCCCTGGATTTAGTCCCAGGCAAATGAGATTATTAATTCTGGATGGTGTAAATCCACTGCATCATCATATATTCTGTGCATAATATATTTCACAATAAAAGAATAAAGTATTTCAATTTCTAGAATTCCAGAATTTACAGGTGGACTTGGAGGAATATATAATTTTGGTTTTTAAGTCTACATAATCAAGTCCTCCTGAAAGTTACTCACGCTCTTGCTTTGAAAAAAGCCCTCTGGGAACTTGCCATATTTTTCAGAATCTAATTTTAAAAAGCTTTTGAAAATGCAAGTTAAGTTCCCAAGCCAGCAAAGCATTTTGAAGGTTTTACCTGAGATGTCGGTTTTATAATTCTATGGCACCACGTAAAACCTACTGCTATTTGTAGAGTTGTGGTGCTGCCTCCACTGAATCCTTGCTAAATCAATTCAACGTGCCATTTCCCATCTCCTTTCCCAATCATGCCTCATTAAGCATCATGCAGAATGTAATCTATTAACCGCAATCTCCTTGGCTGGTGAGAAAATCAGTTATGAGTTGCTACCTTTTATAAAACAAACAAAAAAAAAAGTAAAACCAACATTATAAGGCCTGCCACTATTAAAGAGATTGAATGCAGGAGGTGTGTATTTATGCCATCGAGCCAACTTAAATGTTCATAAAGACGATGAAACTTCAGTATCCTAAGTCGTTGATTTCAAGCTTCAGGTCAGAGACAGATGACTTCTTGCTGAGATTTATTACTAAGAAGCAAAGCTTTGGAGTTTGTGTCAAGGTGGGCTCATCCATCACTGGAAGAATTCTGCCATAATATTCTGCTGTCAGATCCCATCTACCCTTGATCAATCTATCAGTCGGCCTGCTTAGGAAATTGTACATAAACCCAATATAATCTGATTAGACATCTAAAAACACCGTCGATGGTTAATCATGCAGGTAAATTGTAGTGTGCTAAATATGACTCCTTTCCCAGTGCCTGCACACTGTGTTAGACCTGGCAGGGGAAAGTTTCCAGCTAGCTGCCTGCCTGATGAATTTCTCAGTCCTCTGGGCCTGTGGAATCTGTGTTAGTCTTATGTCCCTGTTAAAAATTCAAACGCTTTTGAAATGTTTTGCTTCTTTCTGTGTGTGAAGAGACAGTACGAGTTTCCACATGTAAAGTCAGGCTGTCAATTTTTAGTATGTTTTGCAGATGAAAATGTTTGTATATATCAACAGGTACTGATGAAGGGCTATTTCCAGAAAGTACGGTAACATTATCAACTATTACTGGTATCTATTTGTGAACTCCGTGGTATAAACATCTGGACTCAGATACAGGAAGGTGGAATAGTTGATTTCCTGTATTTCCTGAGATTTGGGTCTGCAGTGCTGAGTTCCTACACTTTAACAACTGATGCTGGGCTTCAGTGTGGCTGAGACAGTAAAATAGATGAATTTCCCAAAATAAGGCAGACCACTGAACTGTGCTGGCAATGTAATTCCATTACTTTCAAAGGCACTGAATCTGTTATAGCCAGCCAAGTGGAGAGCAATTGTAACTTAAAGAAAAAAAGACGTTTATCATTGTTGTTATTATTATTACCACCATCATCATCATTACTACTACTATTACTTTGGTGTAAGAATACTGAGGAAATAGAATCATGTAGAGTTAAATAACAAACACAATTTCAAAGGGAAAGCATATTTGTTGTTCTGAGGTGTAAAAAACCCCTGCTCATAGTTGAAAAAAATGGCTGCCAGTGATTCCCAGATAAATTGCCTTAAATGAAGTTAGGAAACACTTCACCCTCTGGTGCTTTGCCCACACAGTGTATCCTCCATGCCAAGTGTAATCTTGAAAGTTGCTATTAATTAAGACTTCAAATCCAAAGATATGTCCAAAGAGAAGATGGCTGATGTTCAGGTGAGATTTGAAGAGCTACTGAAAGGGACTAGAAGTTCACCCCAAAGCCTTTTTGATTCAAGTGTCTCTGACTTGCCTGTTTAGATAAGGAAAACTATGTAGATTGTCTAGACATGCAGAGACTGTTGAACACATCCATTGGCTTCATCTGAATTTCCCTCTGAAAAGTGGCATAGACTCAGGACACTGGCAGTGCTGTGATGAGAGGGGACATTTCTCATCCTTGCTTTCCATTGATTTTCCATCTTGAATTCAGGGTATGCGGAAAGTCTCATCAAAGAAAAATAAAGGGGAATTATTTAGAGATGGGTTAAGAGAAAGCCCATGCAGATACAGGTGATGAAGAAAGAAGAGGTGGGGCTTAGCAGAATTAATAGTGAAGAAAAACCAGAATGACAACACAGTTTATTCACATGTAACAACTTGGTCTTTATGAACTTTATCTGCCTACGTCCAGGATGATCACACGCCATGTATCTGCCAGATACAGTATCAGGCTCACATGTTTCTTTCTTCTCTCAAAAATTATTTCATATCAGGCTAATAGTGCCTCATGGCTTCTGCTCAGCTTGAGTAACGTACCAAGCCACCTTCTGCCTTCATGTGAAGGGACACCAAAACTCTACAAAGTTTGTTTGGCAAAAAGTATGCCTGCTTCATGAATAAGGCACTGCCACATGTAGTATTTAGGTAAAAATAAAGAGAAATAGAAGTCCAAGGTGGATGATGAGAAATGCTCAATAGGCTGCTCTAATCATTAGGCAATGTTCTTTATCTGCAGGAGGATCTGTGCTTGGGGTTTGCTGCAGTGTGAGATTCACTAACCAACCTTTCTCTACGCTACTGCACACAACATGTCACACAATCCAAGCACCAGAAAAAGCCTGAATAGCACTCAGTTAGAAAAAAAAAGACCCAATATTTATAATATCCTGAAGCCTGTAAAACACTGAGTTGCTTGAAAATCTAGCAGGAAGGTGCACTGAAGCTTAGCATCAATGTTTTGAAATACAGGAGGGAGGGCACAGAAAGCCAGGGACATTTTCCCTGGAGCCCAGCTCTGAAATGCCAGGCTTTAATGATTTGGAAAGAAACACATTTCAGCACTACCGTGGCACAAGTAAGCAGAGATGTCGTCAGAAGCTCAAGCAGATCTTTCTCTGAAATACCTGAGGGGAAGTTTGTAACTGCTCCAACCCATTCATGTGCTTCCCAAGGGCAAAGTGTTAACGGTGCAGTGGCCTTGTCGGGGTCGGGTGATACCATGTATTACACCACCAAAATTGTACCAAAGCAGCTACAGGGGGATTAGCTGCAGGTATTTGACAGCTGTTGTTAGACTGAACTTTACTTTTACCATTGTGGGTTGAAAATGAATACCAACTCGAGCAGCGTTGTTATATGAAACAATTACCTCAGTTCTGGGTTACTGACCTGACAGGGTCTCCTTTGTTAGAGATCAAATTATTTGAATTTTTTTTTGCAATGGCTCCATTAAGCCAGGGTGTTGTGGTTGCTTTTCCAACTGGCTTGCTAATTGTTTATTCCCTTTGGGCCATTTCAAAAAACAACTCATTGTACATCTTTAGCCAAAATAAGTACAGTCCATGGTAAATATTGCCTGGGCATGTGATCAATTGAATTTTTTTTTTTTTTACAGCAATAGATGATTATCTGCCTCTGATGAGTTTGAAAAAGTGCCAGATCCAGGCAGTCTCATGATCAAATTAATATTATAAAAATGCTTGAACTCCAAGGACATTAGCAATGGCTGGACAGTCTATTCATTAAAAGAATTTTGATTTCTTCAAGTGGAGTCCATGCCTTTGCAGGGAAACTGATTTATTCTCAACATATTACCCCACCCTGGCCAGCATCAGGAAAGAACATGAAAGTTACTCTTCAGTAGAATGACTAGGTAGCTCTGAGATATGCCTTGCTTGAAAGAATTCATATATATCCGTCTCCCCACCACTCACTTCTGGCTATTTGTTTGGAGGTTCCTCAAGAGACCAGTTGCCTGGAAAATATGATGGATGAACAAATAAGCTGGGTTTTGTTTGTTGGTGTTATTTTTTTTTTGTGTTGGGTTTTTTTTTTGGTTTTTTACAAGAGTTTATATCTTCTACAGATGCTTTTCAAACACGGGAAAAGCATTCCTTTTCCTCAAAGTTTAATTCCCAGTGAGGCAATAGCAAAAATCAAATAACTGTGCGGTACATGCATGGTTTGGATCTGTACCACTTTGCTGTGTCATGTGAACTTTCATTTTCATGTAATTATGGTGTTATGCAAATAGCTTTGAATGGCTCCATTGCGAGTGTCAGCAGACTTGGGCATACTGCTCAGTATCTATTATCCACGCATATAGAAAGTCAGTGCTAGAGTTTTCAGTATGGATTTCTAACATTGACTTATACCGCTCTTTGCCATTTCTTGAGCTCTGCTGGGTAGCCCTTCAATTTCTTTAAAAATCCTGCAAAATTGTTTACTTTCTTATAAATTTCTAAATAAATGAAGGTAAACAAAGGTGCTACTTCTGTTCATTTATTACAGAAAATGAGATTAATATGTGGCGAATCATGACTGGTATTATCAAACTAAATATCCTACAGAGCACAATAGAAACTACAGTTTCATCTGTCATGAAGTCTGGTTTTAGGATGCAATAGTACAGAATTAACTACAGATAACTAATTTACTGTGCAAATTTAGTAGTGGAAGGTGAAAGGTTCTTTTGCTTTCTAATTAGCATCAGTCACTGGATCCAGCCCTAGCTATTAGATGTAATCTAAGAGGCTTGCCCAGGAGCACAAAGGCAGTAAGAATACATCATGGCCAGAACTGGCTCCCACATCTTGGCTCCAGCTATTTCCCCTTCCTCCACCCCAGCCTTCCCTTTTGTACTTGTATTACATTTGTCTGTGCAAGTGAATATCTGGCATTGGTGTTTGTGCATATCTGGAGATCACCAAGCCAGTTGGGTTTTGCATTAAAAGAAAAGAAAACAAAAGAGAACATTTAACCTTCCCCTGCCCCAACACCCACAATACATGTTCTTTACTGTGCCGTGGCATGCTGAATTAATTTGTTTTTATTAACCAAACTTGGGATCAGTAGGACAGCTGAAGGGGAGGAGGCAGTTATCGTGCTGTTGTGGATTAGAGACACTTAGCTACGTATTATACCTTTGCTCTCCTAAGGGTGTGATTATATCCCATGGCTACACTTTAGATGATGTTAAAAACATATCAAAGCAACTGATATCCCTTCTAACCCCAAAACACATGCTGAAAAGAGAGATTAATCTCCTTTGGCAGCTGATCACCTACCTGGTGGTGAGCCACTTTCATTAGAAGAGGAAGGGCAGGGCTGTGTTATATACACTTGCTGATAACTATACAAGCATGGAAAGCATATTACTTCACTGGCTCTTGTGCTGTCCATTGTAGCCTTACTCATGGCTAATTTTTCCTTTTTATTGGAAAATGCTTAGAGGCAGGAGAGGGAGAACCACATCAGGAAAGTATGGCATGGGATAGCTAAAACCAGTGTCCTGACTATCTACTAGATTCCACTATAGTCATAAAAATCCATCTTGTAGACATGTTCACGTGAGTGTGCTGAAAGGCCTTTGTGAGTGCAATAGATGCAGAAGAGAGATGCAGAACAATCTGATATTTTTCCCATTGGCAGGGTAGTCAGGAGCTCCTTGATCTCATCTCATCTCAGTTTCAACTCCTTCTGCGGCCTTTAGAAGGTCACTTCACTCACTTCACCATTTTTTCTCCATCTGGAAAATGGGAATAAAAATAAATCACATGCTTATCTAACTATCTCCTGGGGCTGGTGTGAAGTTGTTCATAAAACACTTTAAACATTGAGCACGCTCTGTAGGGCTTGCCTTTATTATGAACTTCGTAAGTGTGTCCCAGATGAACCACTGCTGATGGGAGGATATTACTCCCACAAATTTTTCTGCCTGTGGAATCTAGCAGTGTAAGGAGACAAGAAGGCAAATGATGAAAATAGGGGGCAAAAACAATACTTAGAAATGTGTTCAGAATGATTTGAGATTATTTTATTTGCGGATCTGCCCAACTGATTGAAGTAGGTTTCTTTTCATGCTCTCATTACACGACATGACCACCAGCTGCTTCTTCATCTCCTTGACTTGCATATTCCCATCCCCAGAGTCTGTACTGGTACAGCTTCGCTGGCCATCTAGCAGCCCCATAACCTTCCCTACAAGACAGGATGCACTGCACACTGGATGTCCTCCAGTAATGATTGTCTTCTGCACCAGACAGCTGTTCCTCCAGGCATTTCTAGTGCTGAAAATGGCAACAAAGCCACAAATGCTGTGTTCTCAACACAGCTGTTCTGGTTGTGCACTGTCTGTGCTCTTCTTCCTCCCGTTGATAACCAGCTGGCTCACAAATTTGACTCCTACACATAAAGTGTCACCTTATGTTGACAATGTGAAGCCCACACTCACTGAGGCCAACTTCATGCTCATTTGTCTTATGAAAAGTACTTAAACAGAAAATGTTGAACATTGGCTTCCTTTATCTTGCTGTTTCTATGTATTTTATATCTTTAAAAAAATGAAATTTAACTTTTTTTCCCTTTTAATTGAAGCACAGAAGGATATTACTCCCTGAAGGAAATAATCAATAGCAGATTTTAGGTTTGGGGTGGGTTTTTTTAAAACTTTTATTGTTTTTCACACCCCCTCTCCCTCTTTCCCTTTCCTTGGAGAGAACCAAACCTTTTAATACCCAGAATCCTTCTAACCCAGCACTAATTGTCCCTATTTTTCAGGAAAGCATGGCAGGTCTGGTGACATTATAGAAAAAGTCCTCCCTAAAGAGCACTGCCAATTTCAGCTTTAATTCCATCAGTAAACAACTTTGACTGTGTTGGGAAAATTCCATTAATCATTCATGTTCTGTGAAGAATGATATTCAAAGGAGCTGTCAAAATCAAGCAGCTACTCTCCATTTGTTTGGTAATTAAGAAACTCCAGGCCATTCTGATGGTGCAGGGATGCAAATTCCAAGCCCAGCTAGAACTGCTTGTAATGAAATCATACCAAATCACCTGCACTTAAACTCTAGAGGCCAGTCTCCAAATCCCTTATTCCATTTTGGTATTCTCAGTGGATGTCTTTAAGGTCACTTGCACATCTAAATGCCCTATTGTGTATTTTGATGTCTAAATGATGTCAGCTGCCCTTACAATTATATGTGGAAATACACAATAATGTGCCATGGCCATAGCAAAAACTATGATAAAAAATAGGAATGAAAGAGAAAAAAAGAAAAAAAGTAAGGGGCTAAAACTTCAGACTGTGGGATTTGTTCCTGAAATTATACTTTAGTCAGGTAGCCCACTTTTCCTAGGACCTAGCCATCCCCTCTACCCCCTCAATTTGTCCACTGTTTTTGCTGTCAATGTGCTATACAGTATCTGCTCCTTAGTGGTCACACTAGTTTCAGTGCCATTTCTTCTGGAGTAATGCCCTGCAGAAAATGAGGCAGGAGAACCTACATCTCAGACATTAAATGTGGTTGACTTTTGAAATGTAGTTAAAGATGACTTCTTTTACAATGGGTGAAGCCCTTCAATCAGGTTTTAACTGAGGCAGGAATTACTCGCTTCTTAAAGATATTTCATGAATATGGCACACTGGTCTGGCTAAGTATCTAAAACTAATCTCTACCTTGTTTGAAATGAAAGGCTTTGGAAAGCAAGTTATATTCTGCCAGGGATACTTCTGAAACCTGCTGCATGGCTCCTTGGTGAATTGTTGGTGGGGGACAAAACAGTGTTCGCATGGGAGCCTGCTCCAGGGGATGAGCGCAGCAACAAGGGGAGCAAGACTTTAATATGTTGGGTCTAACTCGCTGGCATTTATTTAGCCAGTCTTTGTACTAGAATGTAATCCTGATGAAGTCCATGTTTAGCATGGACTAAGAATGACAGGGTGGATAGTTAATAATGGATGCAACAGACTCCTAAGTTCATGCTCAGATTTGCTCCCCACAGTGCTTCCATATAGATTAAAAGGGTAAACATGGATTGCCGAATTTAGCCAACAATATTCAGAAAGAAATAGAATGAATGACGATCAATCGATTGCCTGATTTAATCAGAGACCTCCTCTAATCAAACTAAGACTAGAGGTCTACAAATAAAGGCTTCATTAAACCTTCACACTATAGGAAGTTACTACATGTTTTGTCAGTTTAAGCCAAGAAATATGTTTTTCTATAAAATAAATAATTATACATGATAATTTGGTTCATGTTTCTTATACGTTTTTATGACAGAAATAACATATTACTACAGATGTAGAANGTAATTAAGAAACTCCAGGCCATTCTGATGGTGCAGGGATGCAAATTCCAAGCCCAGCTAGAACTGCTTGTAATGAAATCATACCAAATCACCTGCACTTAAACTCTAGAGGCCAGTCTCCAAATCCCTTATTCCATTTTGGTATTCTCAGTGGATGTCTTTAAGGTCACTTGCACATCTAAATGCCCTATTGTGTATTTTGATGTCTAAATGATGTCAGCTGCCCTTACAATTATATGTGGAAATACACAATAATGTGCCATGGCCATAGCAAAAACTATGATAAAAAATAGGAATGAAAGAGAAAAAAAGAAAAAAAGTAAGGGGCTAAAACTTCAGACTGTGGGATTTGTTCCTGAAATTATACTTTAGTCAGGTAGCCCACTTTTCCTAGGACCTAGCCATCCCCTCTACCCCCTCAATTTGTCCACTGTTTTTGCTATCAATGTGCTATACAGTATCTGCTCCTTAGTGGTCACACTAGTTTCAGTGCCATTTCTTCTGAAGTAATGCCCTGCAGAAAACGAGGCAGGAGAACCTACATCTCAGACATTAAATGTGGTTGACTTTTGAAATGTAGTTAAAGATGACTTCTTTTACAATGGGTGAAGCCCTTCAATCAGGTTTTAACTGAGGCAGGAATTATTTGCTTCTTAAAGAAGGCCAATGGCANGAAAGAAATAGAATGAATGACGATCAATCGATTGCCTGATTTAATCAGAGACCTCCTCTAATCAAACTAAGACTAGAGGTCTACAAATAAAGGCTTCATTAAACCTTCACACTATAGGAAGTTACTACATGTTTTGTCAGTTTAAGCCAAGAAATATGTTTTTCTATAAAATAAATAATTATACATGATAATTTGGTTCATGTATCTTATACATTTTTATGACAGAAATAACAGATTACTACAGATGTAGAACTATTCTGTGCTACCTAGTGTCTGTTATTTAGACGTCTACATGGAAACTGCAAATTAGACAATTAAATGCTCTGAAACCCATGCACTTTTAACTGATGGTACAAGCTCAACTGAGACCCTTCAGAAGGAATCTGTGCCTTCGGGGTTAGTAGTACTTCATGCTGCTGAGTTGGCTGCCTGAAGCTGAAGGCAATGTATTATTTATGAGATTATTATTAGATCAGTAATGATGATCAGTAATTCACTGGTGGTGCTTGATTCTGGGCAGATGTTCTGGAATCAAAGATGTTCGGAGAGATGTGTGCAATGGCCTGATACCAAATCACAGGTCACTTTGCCTTGCAGACTTTCCAAGCAGTCATAATGGGCTGACCCAGTGGTTGTGATGGGAAAACCCTAGGAATTACCCTGAGACCCTTATTCTTCTACCCTACTGCTCTACTCTCTTGACTCCCATGGTGCTCCATCTAAATGTTACCTGGAAAGTTCCCAGACGGGGAGGAAAGTCTCCTCCCAGATGGGATTTAAGACTAGCAAAAACCTGTAGTTCTTTTTTAGCAGAAAGGTTTAATAATTCCACTCATTTGTTATGAACATGGTACCAGCAACACAAGCCCTTTCTGACATTTAAATGTGATCTTTCCTTAATACCACAACGTACTTTCTTGCTTACATGATACTGGCTTCGATATTCTTAACCCATTTATATCAGACCAGTGCTATTGAAGAGAATCCGATAGCATAATAAACAATACTTTAAGAATTTCTGATATTATTTTCTTCCTCCAGAATCTGTCCTCACCTCTGTTCTCTGAGGCCCTCAAGGCACTTGTTCTCAACAAGAACTGTGAAACTCCCAACATTTTGGAACAATGCATGGTCACTCAGGCTCATAAGCTAACTGGGTGTTTCTTCTTTCTTGTCTTAATATCGATTTCCCAGAAAATCATTCTGAAACCACGAGTTACATTTTAGAAGTGGAAAGAATAACAAGCTGATTAGCTTTTAATCTAAGCTAAAAAAAATCAATCAAACAATAAATCAATCAATCATTCACTGAGTATGCACTTCCATTAATAGGCCTTATTTTTTAGGGTTATATAGGGTGGTGTTTTCCAGTTATACATCATGCCTGCAAACAGGTTAGAAATGCATCCTTACTACCAGGCAACTGTAGCAAGTTACCATGTGTCAGTTGAGCCACAGTGCTTTCCTGCAAGTGCATTCTTCTGACTGGGGAATATGCACATTAATACATTTCACTTTGCCCTATTTCATGGCATGATCTGTGCCATAGAAGCTAACATTTGCATTCCCAGTTACTGTAGCTTAGCTGACTCATGGTAACTTGTTGAACTGTCGTGACTGGATCATTTGTACTGTTTTTTTTAATGAAAGGTAATTTCTTTTCATGCCCCTCATTCTCTGAAGCTGCTACTTTGGATAAAAATGTCATCCATCATGAAATTAGTAACACGATCATAAGAGTGGGCAAAAAAACTTATGGAAGACGTTTAATAAATTCCTTAATATCAGACAGTTTTAATCTACATGAGTGGTAATTGAGATTGCTAATTGGCATACAGTCATCCTGCATTTCATCTCTCTCTCTGATATATATCACACCATATCTGAATCAGAAGAGTGAGTGGGTCTGCAGTGAAATACACCACACCAGTGCTGAACCGATCTTCAGCACCTTTCCTTCTCAAAACAAATCTTAACTCTCCTGGCCGCAGCCCTGCAGAAAAAGGGTGGTCTTCATTAAAAATATACTACATGTCCACAGATATAAGACCTGCTTTTTGGAAAAAAAAAACTTTAGACAGAAACTTTTATTTACCAATTTTTATTTACCAAATGATTGCAGCTTACTGTACCCTATATACTTCCAGACAACCAAATATAGGGAAATGCAAGTGCTAACAGTCAAAGACCATGAGTGGCAGCCAGAATTTCAACAGGAATAAAGGTGAAAGAAAGTACCTATCAGATTGAGTAAAGATTAGTGAATATGTCCTTAAAAGACAGTTGTAAACTTGAGTAGCCATCCTCAAGAAGGGTAATCTGGAAGAAAATTACTGTCTAGCTCTGGCATCTGGGTGTTGCCTTCTCTGTCTTGGCTCATGTTAGCAGAATTGGGGTGGTCTTAGAGCAATCAAGGGATGTCCAGGGAATGCTTGGTTGTCTCTGCAGAGGGCCGACATACAGACTTCTGTATCTATTTGAATGCCTTAAATGATTGTAAATAAACCTGTGCTGGCATTGCACACTGCAATGGATTTAACTTAATGAAAGAAAAACAGTCCCTTAAAGCTCCACAGGTGCTAGTAGGTATGGTAATCTCATTCTGAGCACACTCTTCCCTTGGTCTCCCTTCCACTACTCCACTACTCCTGCCTTTCCTTAGACATGCAGAAAAGCCTGTGATTTTTTTTTTTTTTTAAATGCCCTGTTTTCAGTAGGGCACCTTAAAGGTCAAGTAAGACATTTGATATATTTTAACACAGGCAGCTTTGGAGAAGAACAGATTTGACATATTTAAATAAAACATCCTAATAGCATGTTCTGGCCTTGAAGGCCTCAGGCAGCATAGATTGTATTTGTTAGACACTATGGCTTAATTACTCTCATAAATGAATTATACCCATTTCAATTTAAAACTATAAGTGTTGCATTTGAACTAGGGTCAAATTAAACTTTCTGTCAATTATGCAGATTACTTGAGCAATTATGTAAATTGTTAATAAATTCTTAAATGGAAGGGAAAATTTCCTTGCAAAAATATATATTTTATGCATTACCAAGCTTAAATACTTTCAAAGGATGAAAATATGGGAGAAAAAAAAAAGAGTGTGGTTTTGAACAGCTGTCTTGGGGTTTGCTGCACAGACTACCTCTAGCTTACACACTGGTAGGTAAGGGTCATCTACTCTTAAGCTGAACCAGGAGAAGTTGTCTAGTGAGTTAATACCAGGTGATGGTTTTCCTTTCTGTCATGGTATGAGAAATGCCACTAGGCTTAAGGCAGGATGTTATGATGGTGACAGCCAGTACCGTTACAGGTAGTTACACAGTCTTAGTGATGTCAGGATAAACTCCCCCTCTGTCCCATACTTTGTAATGCATTTCCACAGATAGAAAGCTTTTGGAAGCAGTGATTATGCCTTCTGATTTCCATTTGTTGTACTACTTGAGGTCTGTCTCTTTCAGCAAGAAAGAGGTGGGAGCTTTGATATTGATTTAGGTATATGCTGGATATAATCAAGAATAATGAAAATAATGATAAGTAATAATCAAAAGAAAAATGTTCCCTTCTCTGGGCTTGAATTTCCTTCCCTACTTCTGCCACTGAAAGCAAAATCCTAATCTTGCTTCCATGATGAAGAGGGTGGAATTACACAGTTGTGACCAAGAAACAATCATGCAGACTTTACACCACTGCCTGCTGGATGTGTTCTGATGCAATTACACTAAATTTATTTTGGTGCAAGAATGACTGGAATTTTTGGGTACCAATTTTAGTCCTGTCATTTGGAAGCTCAACTCTCCTAAGCCCTGCTATTCCTCTCACATACGCCACTTTTATGCTAGTGTAAATCTATTGACTTAATTAGAACTACTCCCTGCAATGAGAAGTGAAACAGGTCCATTAACTTCAATGGGAACTTTCATTAGGACTCAGTTCAGTCTCCAGGGATGTCTAAATGAATTAAAGCTACATCCATTTTGCGCACCTATAGGACACCAGAAAGGTGCAAGTTGCATTCCTGTGTCACTTCTGCCCTTTATACGCTGAGTTGCACATTGCTGTTATTGCATCCTGCTGATTTTTGTTCTCCCCAGCCCAAATTTTGCTTGTCAAAAAACCACAGAGGTTTCCAAGTTTCCACAAAGACATGTATGTGATTTATCTGAGCCTAGCACTTGACTCACAGCTAGTCTTGTTTCTGCTGTGATGCAAGTTGTTCCAGTGTCGGGCGAGGTGAGAACTGGAAATCCCACCAGGAAAAACAGGAAAGTAGACTAGTGGTTGGGTCTAGGAGTTCAAGAGCTTTTGCATCTCAGCTGCGGCAAGGGCAGCGTTCAAGCCTAGAACCTGGGCGTTCCCATCTTGGCCTGTGACTAATTGAAATCCTAATAAAGAAAAGGCCTCTGCCCTCAATCCTCTGGGCCACTTACCTTGTGCAAATTAACATTTTAACATCAGTTATAAAATGTGCTACATCTCTGGGAGGTGGGTGGAGGGGGGTATGAGGGAGAGGAAGCATCTAATTCAATGAAATATGCATATCAAAGCCGAAAAAGAAATGGGAAAATTCAATGAATGCTAAATTATGGATCTACAGAGGGCTGTCTGTTAAAATCTACACAGCAGTATCTTTAAACTCCAGAGTATTAACCAAAGGCATGGGGGCAAACATACCTGGCAACCCTTTACTTTTTATTCTTTGTAACACAGAGAAAATACTTTACAAAATATTAGATGAAAGGGCCTTTCAAAGCTACTTTGCTTTTATGATGCCTTTCTCTTGAGCTGTTCTGCATACTTAAAAGTCAGAGCCACCTTGAGTGGATTACATTTTTTTTAAAGTGCATTATAGCTTTTTTTGCAGCAGCCGACGTAACAGGCACCCGACCTGCGTTCCCAATGCCTTGTTGTCATCATGATAAGCATTTACTGTGATAGGAAGGCAAAGAGAATCAACCTTTTTAAACACACACAAAACCCTTGCTGCTTTGTTGAAGCAAGCGGCAGCTCCAGCTCACAGGGATACACAGGGGCTGTAGATAGAAAGCTATTTAGAGCATTGAAAACAGGCTTATTACCCTGCTATTTTTTTGCGCACAGGATTTTTTTCCCTCCCTCTTTTTCTCTCTCTCCCTCTCTCTCCCTTTTTTTTCCATGACATTAGAGAGTCCGAAGTGACATACATTTTTTATAGCTTCATAAAGTCGTCTCCTGACCGGGTCACCCTTCTCATAACTAGGGAGCAGAACGCTTGAAAAAAGCCATTCATCAACGTGAAAGGAGCCGCTGTCTACTGGCTCCAATATGCACACAGTCTGGCAAGATTCAGCTCAGTGCAAATGCTAAGTTACTCCTTTGCTAATGCCAAATGACCCGCTCACTTCTATTAGCACACAGAAGGGGACAAGAAGGGCATGGCTGCTGTCCGTGTCTGCATAAATGCCTCTCAAGATGCAGACTGGGATCAACACTTCCTGCTAAATGTACTGAACACATAAAAAAATTCGTTTCCTATTTATACTAATTAAATATTCAATTAAACAAAGATAAAATTATGAGAAGAAAATTTGTTCTTGCCTAATGGGCTATGCCCCGTTTATTACTTTTCCACACATATACCATTAAAATCTCTGCAAAGGGATGCAGGACTGTCACTCCTGTTTTATGTCTTTCCCTCGCTCCCCCACAGCCCTTTGTTCAGATTCGAGCCCATGGTACAAGGTAGGCAAAATCAGACAGGGAGACAAATAGACTTCCTTTTCACCTGCAGGAAAGCTCCCTACTTAAAGAACACTCTGCAAAATCCAAACATTTACAAAGGATTTGCATACAGGAATATATTGATGCATGGGGGAAAGGAAATTAATATCCTGGATAAGGCCTCTCTTTGCTATTAATGATGACCAAGACCAGATGCCTCCAAGGAACATCCTGGAGACCCTCTAGTGGGCAACTCTGGGATGACCTGCCAAGAGAAGTTGTTTCTTCTTGACCCTAAATAATTAGACTTCTGCCAGAAAGCCCAAGGGTTTACCCCAGACCCTTGAAAAAAAGTATGTTAGAGATGTTCGAAATGAACATTAATTTTTTTCATTATCAAAATAGTTGTCAAATGGCTTTTTCAATTGTGCTTTTGACTCCAAAGAGACCTCGCAACAATGAATTTCATAGGTTAATAAGTCACTGGGTGAAAAAAAAAGCACCAAAACCAACATGAAGGAAACTGTTTACTTTCTGAAATCTAAATGCAGTTCACTGTTCTTGTGTTATAGGAAGAGTGATAAATCATTCCTTGATTTAAATTCTCTGTGCTGTTCATTATTTTGTAAAACACTTTCACCCATTTTCTCTGACTCAGTTTCTCCCAGTGCTAAAGAGCCTTCATGATTTTAGTTTGTTATTTTAGGGATGGATTTCACTAACTTTTATTTTTTGTGAACTATTTATTTGCAGAGAAAGTGATTATTAACTGCTTATTCATACAGTGAAGTTGTACCACTTACTTATCACATTAGTTCCAATTTTAATTTATTTTGTCTTCTGCTGTTTGCATTGCTGCTGAACTTTTAAGCATGGGTTTATTCACCTTCCCTAATGTCCCATTTTTTTTTCCCCCCCCTTAAAAGAGTATGTCTACCAGGGAGTTTCTGGAAGTTGTGGGTCCATGTAGTCAGAGCTATGTGCTTTATGTGGGATTTCCCTTTTACAAAACCTGAAGGTTTAGCACAGCTGCAGCCTTAGTTTGCTTTGGAAAACAGAAAGCTTTTGCGGGATGAATGCAATGAAGTTCTTTACCTGGGGAAATATGAGTTCACTGTAAATTCTCATCTGTACAAACATTTTGTTGAGTACTTTTCTTATTATTAGCCAGAATTAATTGTCTTCATCTTTGTCCTGAACAGGGCACTAACTTTTAAAACAATGTTCATAAGACAACAGTTTTCTCAGAAGCAGAATGGGAGTGTATCAGTTGCAAATCGGTCCAGAAGAAAATTAAAGTTCATTGTTAGCACTTCCTAGATAATGTTCTTTCTAGAAACTGCCTAGGCAGATCTCAGATATTGAGTGGAGGAGGCAGCCTAGTCAAAAGAACTCTAAAACTTTTTTTTTTGAGGCAATCATCTTGATGTTTTATGTAGGTCTTATAGGAACTGTCAGTCAGGAGTAGCTTCCTGAACTGAATGGATGCACGTAACGTTGCAATAAGTTTGTTCTATGAAATTCAGTGATCCAGCTAGAGAAAAAGAAATCAAACTTTCATCTCCTAAGCTTTGGGTCAAAAGTCCCAATGGAAAATCTTGAAGACCTTATTAACCCTTTTTCTTCTTTTGTTGTTGTTGTTGTTTTAGGAACTTTCTCCAGTGAATAGTCCTTTATTTCAAAAGACATTTTCCAGCTAGATACATGATGGTCATAGAAAGGCAAAAAATTTGGGGAAAGTTCAAGTCTGGCTAAACCCAAACTGGTGGCCCTGTTCCTTAATGCAGATAATGCTTCTGCCTTCTTTAAGATGCCTGTGCAGGAAATAGGGAATAACACACATGAAGATACTTGGGTGTCAAGGCAGTCAGGTTATAATTGCCAATTTGAGCAACAAAGCTGGTG
>WAAB01016917.1:10679-22401 GCA_013389865.1 Piaya cayana | reverse complement strand
GCCCATCCAGTCCCACCCCTGTCATGGGCAGGGACGCCTCCCATCAGATCAGGTTGCTCAATCATTAATTTATAGCATTATCATAAACCCCGCTGGCCTGCATGCTCTTTACATTTACAGTGAACGCTGGTAAAAATTCAGGCTTTAATCAATACATACAGATGTGAATTATTTCGTTACTCAGCTTGTCCTGCCAGATGTTTGAGTGGCCAGCCGAAGCTCCAGAGACAGACAAGCTTGATCTCCATGTATGCAAAAAATTAATTAAAAAAGTAACCTACTAGTGTCTCTTTTGTTCATTTTTTAACAAAATGACAGGGTGGTTTTGTTATTTGCTGAGAACTTACAGCTAATAACAACATAAGTGTTGATCAATCAATATAACAATCCATTTGACCCAGAAATAATAACAAGAGAAGATATGCAGAATTTCTAATAAAATCACAATCCCAACAGAATTTGCATTCATTACTTTTGAAACACAAGGCAGACACATCCCTCCGTTAACATGGATTTGAACTTGCAGAGGGTAAATTATCCGAGAGGCCCTAGTTGCTTGCATGCCGCAGTACAATTTTATTAAGAATTACAGGGAAAAATTAATAAGAACTCCAGTGCTCCGAGTGCTGAGGTAGAGCGTGAGTTAGATCTTGGCACAGACTTGGGAACATGCCCTGCTTGGAGTACGTATCCTTCCAATTTAAAGATTATTAATGTTGTGGGCAAGGTTAAAACCTCAGCCCGTGTCACAAGCCAACCTGCGAAAAGCCTCGGGAGCTGCCAAATGGGCTGAGACTGTCAGCACACGGCGAGCACGATCCTTCTCGGGATGTTCGGAGCTAATGAATGAGTTACTGGAAGTGCACTCGCCGGTGTCAGGCTCCCAGAATCCTAATCCAGCCACCCAGCGTCCTTTGAGGGGGTTTAAGGGCCGTCATGTCTCTGTCTGGAGAACCCCCACGTGGCGCTCTGGGTGAGCACGTCAAGAATCCTCATTTCAGGCCAAACTCAGCACACTGAGGTCACTTCCCCAGTACTCACAGGCGAAGCTCAGACATGAAGCTCTCCTATTCGTTTCCTGCCAGTCTCTCCTCTCTCCAGCTTGAACTCACAAATCTTCTAGTCCCTAAAATGGAACCTGAGCTGCTGCTGTTACAGAAACACCCGGTTATTGACTGTGCTGATCCCAGCAGGACGTGCCAGGTTTGTCTTCTGTCACAGAGCAGGGCAAGCGCAGATCCCGGAGCCAAATTCCGACACCGCTTTCTGCAGCCCAGGGCTCTGTCCCCCTGTGACCATCAGGGTGGCACCACAGAATCAGACAATCACCAGGTTGAAAGAGACCCACCGGATCATCAAGTCCAACCATTTCTATCAATCACTAACCCATGTCCCTCAGCACCTCGTCCACCCGTCCCTTAAACCCCTCCAGGGAAGGTGAATCAACCACCTCCCTGGGCAGCCTCTGACACTGACCAATGACCCTTTCTGGGAAGAATTTTCTTCCTGATGTCCATCCTGACCCTCCCCTGGAGCTTGAGGCCATTCCCTCTCGTCCTGTCCCCTGTCCCTTGGGAGAAGAGCCCAGCTCCCTCCTCTCCACAACCTCCCTTCTCCATGTTCAAGGAGAATTAGCTACAGGAGTATCACAGCATTAAAAAACACGACTAAAAAAGTATCTACACTTCATTTCAGGAGACTAAACAGCTCACATGGTGTTTTCTTGTTTTGGTGTCTTTTCTCTCCCCCACTTTGTTCTGCGGAGGAGCAGATGCTCAGCAGGGGATTATCTTCTAATTCCTTTGAAATTCTTAATTTGAAAGTGTGTCCCTGCAATCCTGGCCAAACTCACATCTTGTGATCAAGCAGCTCCCTGGTTCAGATTAGAGAAAGTAAATATTTAAAGACTAAGAGCCATTGCCTGTTACTGAGAGCGTCGAGACCTGCTGCCGGCGGCTGCTCCTCAGATCTACGGCCAGAGCAGCCGACCTAACTCTGAAGTGGCCCTTCAGAAGCCCTACAACAACCACAGGGATTCACAAGCCACGGTTATAAACAGATGACAGGCAACATCCTGACTCCTAAGAGAACATCAAAAAGATCAGTCAGCAGATCTGGCAAATTCAGGTGAATCTGCTGAAGCTGCAAATCAAAATGTGGCTCAGGAGGATCCCCATTTCAAAGGCGTTTTGAAGCAAGAGAATTTGAAGCCTTCACCAGGAGGAGCTGGGACGGGGCTGCAAACAAGCCATTATCTAAACGAGGATTGTTTATTCTGCTCAGCTGGAAGCCAAGGGTGAGCGTGCAGGATGGAGGGTTCTTCCCCAGTGGTAAATCCCCTTTTCTCCCGCACCATTCAGAACCCCTGCAAAAGCTCCAGGGTACAAAACCTGCCTTTTCCTCTCGGTTTCCTTTTTTATACCCTATTTCTCTTCAAGAAGTGGCACCTTTTTCTTTTGGCCGCAGTGAATGACGTGCCCGGGTGAGGAGCTGTGACCACAAGCTGATGAGTGTCCCCCACGTGAGCCGGGGTGCAGGAGGTGGCCGACGTCCCCCAGAGGAGCAGCTGCCGGGGTGGGGAGCGTACAAAATCAGCCTCCGCAGGGGAATGAGATTTGCAGAGGCGCTGGTGGAAAGCCCGACAAGTACATTTTGTTGCCACTCAAAGAATTTATTTCTGCTGAAACCTATAACTCCTGGGTTAATAAAGTGAACTTTGATGGGACTAGAGGGAAATATGGGCTTCCCAGGAAAGTTAGGACAAACTTAGCTGCATTTCTAGAACACGGATTTATGGAAGTGATTGAAGCGGATAAGATCAAAACCCGAGTTAACACTTTCCTTTGCTTTCCGATCACACACCAGACAGACACCGGCCACGGCTGTTGCTCCCACGACAACTCCTGATGCCTGTAAACAAGTCGTGGAACAGAATCATCAGGCCCACACAATTAGTATCCACGCATGCTGGTTTGCTTTGAATCTGAAGGGATTTTTCAGACCCCGGGATTACCTTAGAGCCAACTATGGAATCAGCCAATGGCTTATCAGGATTCACTGCTAAATCACAAGGCTCAAGGAAATCACAAGGATTCACTGCTAAATCACAAGGCTCAGGTTCAGACTAGACATCAGGAAAAATTTCTTCACGGAAAGGGTTCTCGGCACTGGAACAGCTGCCCAGGGAGGTGGTGGAGTCCCCATCCCTGGAGGGGTTTAACAGACAGGTAGATGAGGTGCCTGGGGACCTGGTTCAGTAGTGGATGGTTACGGTTGGGTCTGATGATCTCAAAGGTCTTTTCCAACCAAATGATTTTTTATATGAATGGCTGGACTTGATGATCCAGTGGGTCTTTTCCAACCTGGTGATTCTATGATAAGTCATAAAGGATCAGAGTTACTCTGATTGGGTTTGTAGCTGGGTTAAGAGTCTACAGAATCAGTAACAACGAAGGATCTTAGAGATTGACACCTCTAGTAGTTCTAAATCACATCCCCGCTGCACATTAAATGCTACCAACAGCGCATTCTTCACTCTAGTCCTTCCTGCTTATAGTGCACAACCAAAACATATGCAAAAGAACAGGCACGTGTCATGGGATCAGGGAATGATCGAATGGTCTGGGTTGGACGGGACCTTAAAGCCCCCCCAGTTCCACCCCTGCCCTGGGCACACTGGAGGGGTGGCCGAAGCACTGCAGGGGACCAGAGCACAGTGAACACCAGAGTCTGCCAGAGCTGACAGGCACCTTAGAAAGGAAAAATCTTATTCTGACGGGCAGGGGAAGCTTTCTAGAAGCAACTAACCCCACGTTCTTTCTGCAGGCACTGGAGTAGGGAGGAGGCAGGGCTGTGGCAGCTACAAACCAGGTCGTTCCACAGGCCCCACCTGTATCTGGCTGTGCGATGGTCCCTGCATTCCCCAGGGAAGGCAAGAAGAGCTCCAAGGAAAGGAGCAGGGCGTGAGCTGATGGATTGTTCTGATGAGACGGAGTCAACGCGGGGGCTGAGGTCCAGCTGGGACAGACAGGACTAGGGCTACCGTCAGCTCTGCTTCTCTTCAGTTCAGAGCACAGGTTAGTTTAGGAAATTCAGGCAGGATGCCATGTTCCTACTGCCTCTGGTTCTAGTTTTAACGTTGCGATGCCCACCTCTAACTCTTTTTCCTCCGATAAGCCTCACAGCTTCAATGATTCTTTTCTCCTTCACACAGGACGTGTTTGATCCAGATCCAGTTTATACCACTTCTTTTTCTACCGTGGGCTACTCCAGGCTTCCTTTTCCGTGCCTTTTTTTAAAGGTCATAGAATCACCAGGTTGGAAGAGACCCACCAGATCATCGAGTCCAACCAGGTCTTTTCCTACTGAAGTCAATGCCACCTACAGGTGGAATATTCAGCTACTTGAAGGTTCGGCTACGCTGTAGATGGCTCCAGAACTACAAAAGGCACCTAGATTTGCTTCCCTAGCTGTTTGCAGTACATGTATTTTATGTGTGTGTGTGTGCAGTTGTGTGCACACAGACCTATGACCTCCCTGCCACCAGATAGATTCACTTTTCCAAAATCTCTATTGGAAAATGTGGTTTTCATCTCGCCAGTTCACCCGTTCCACATAAATCAAACATCAGTGACATAATTAGACAGCAATCTTTGAAACGTTTCAAAATTAATTGTGCCTAAAAGTGAACATTACAGCAGAACACTCCACGTTGCTGCATTTCCTCAGGAATTCCTTCCCAAGGCCTGTGCCAGAAATTGGAACATATTGCGGAATTAATACCGTGTTTCAGATATTATGGAATTGCTACATTTTAGATTGTATCTAGCACTTAACTCTTTGGTTCGGGATAACCTCCAAAGTGTTTTGAAGGAAGTATCTACAGTTATCAATCCAATTATCATTAAGGAATGAATCTTAGTAGCTTGGAGTGACTTTGGTCCATAGAAATGTCATATTTTCAAACCAAAGAAGTGGGAATTTTTAGAGTCAATTCCTCTAGAAATTCAGAATGCCCCTCTGCAGTTCACAGGATTATAGAATCACCAGGTTGGAAGAGACCCACAGGATCATGGAGTCCAACCATTCCCATCAATCACTAACCCATGTCCCTCAGCACCTCGTCCACCCATCCCTTAAACCCCTCCAGGGAAGGTGAATCAACCCCCTCCCTGGGCAGCCTCTGACACTGTCCAATCACCCTGTCTGTGAATAACTGTTTTCCTAATGTCCAGCCTAAATCTCCCCTGGTGGAGCTTGAGGCCATTCCCTCTCATCCTGTCCCCTGTCACTTGGGAGAAGAGCCCAGCACCCTCCTATTTTCTGTGTTCTTATAAAGCATTTAGACTTATTTTTGTTTTGCAATATGTGTGTTACAGCCCTCTCTGGCTCTGTTAACTGCTTTGTCATCTTAGTTCTGAGCTGAAACAGGCCCTGACACTTTATTATACATGAGCACTGGTTTTCAAAAGGCCCTACTTCCTTTCTAAGCTTTACTGGGACAGACTTTAAAAAATGATAAACCTGGGAGATATAATCTCTGGAAATGAAATCGCCACAGCTACTTCTTTCTGAGATACTCCCTACGAGTAGTATTGAAGGGCGTGCCTGCTTCTGTCCTGAAGAAAACTCACCAGGCCCAAAAAAATAAGTTAAATTTTCGATAACAGATTTCCTTCTCTCCTAACAACATGGTTACACAACAAACTGAAAGAACCTTTGAATACAGAGAAGTGCAGAAGAACGGATTCCTATTATTAAGAGGAAAACTAAGTATTAATACACTTAAAATTATAACCAGATAGGGGTGTTTTTTTTCAAAAATACCTATTTGGAAAACATTTGTTTTATGAAAACCTCACTCTAGCATTTGTTTGAGAGCCATGGCTCATGAGCATGACTCAAGATGAAAGATGCACAGAGCAAAACCCCGTCTGCTTCTGGGACCCCTCAGTTCTGAATTTCATAGAAACAGGGGAGGAGGATCTGAATTTCATCGATTGATTAAAATGTATTCACTGCAAGCACTTTTTAACAAACTTCCCTGCAGATTCCAGTGAATCGAGCATGCTGTGCCTTAAGCCAAGGGTAGATATAATAATTCATTTTGTAAATGGCTGGTTTAAGTCGGTGCCAACCGCACCTTTCCGAATTCCAGGTCTGAGCTAAATCTTATATATTTAGAACCACAATATGCGAGCGAGACAGTCAGATCTTGTTTATTGAGATACACAGTAGAACCCAAGGAGCGGATATTACAGTGGAAAGTAATCTAAATTGCTTCCACAGAATTCCTACTACTTTCAAGTAATAAAAATGTTACACTCCGCGCTCTAAATAAAATCTTAGTTGTTATCGACAGCCAGTATGAGACTCAGTCAGAACTACCAAGCTGTGAAAATAAGGTCCAGCTTCTGTTGTTTCTGTTGATGCATTTGGCATCCAATCATGGAAAACAATGTCCGTGTCACTGAAATGGCCTCGAGGCGTTCCGTATATCTACATGGAGGTTAAACATCTGTGTGAAGATGTGACAGCACACCTTATAAAAGATATTATTGAGTAATATAGACTTTCTGTAATAACCAAACAGTAAAGAATATAGCTTTTTAAAGGTCTCCCCATGGCTGATCTCATGACTCAAAGATGAGAGACTGTGCTGCAAGCTAAGTAATAAAATCTGGTGGATACTGTGGGCTAGCTTGTGACAAATCATATCAAAGTATTATTAAAGAAGGAACTTGAGACCCAAGACTATTATTGATTCTTGACAGAATTTCTTATAAATAAATGTTGCAATCTGATCCCGGGCTCCCAAGGCCCTGGTAGAACCCCGGCTCTTACAGGGCAGGTTGCAAACCGGCCCCGTTATATTAGCGAGAGCCGAACGAAGCATATTCAGTGTCAAAGTACAGGGAGCGAGGGCTAAAAAGCCCAGGAAGAACCTGTTTTTCACAGGCCTCGTACGCTTGCAGCCGCGGATTACTGTTTAAAATGGCAAAACAATTTCTGAGCTTCTAAGAGGGCTGCGAACGCGTTAGTGGAATGAATCCGTGACCCTTGCGAGCTCTAAGGACACACCTCCATTAGTGTCCATATTCCTGCGCCCAGGCAGCTGATACAGTCAACCGAAATGACAGGGTGATAAATATAAAACCACTATCATCAATAAGAGCGGAATGTAAAAGCACTTAGTTTCAGCCTAAGTAACTCACAGAAAGTTTGGTTTCCAGAACCAACGTATCATCCATCACTGCTCTACCTTCTGTTGACAAAGTAATTGTAAGATATCTAGAATGGAGGCTCAATATGAACTGACATTTTTGAAAGGAGGAATTGTGTGCTGCACTTACTCATTAAATGTATTTTCCTCCACTAAAGATGTTTCCTTTTTTAGTTTATGTATGAATAACTTGAGTTAAAGTTCCCTTGACACGCTGACTTTGCTTTGAATAGCACCTATGTTCATTAACATAAAACCTGAAAGAAAATAATTTTAATGCAGCTTTTTTAACACTTCAAAAGCCTTTAACAAATTGATCGAGCACAATTATGTATTCTAAAGGGAACTGGGAAGAGATCACACAAGGTTGAAAAGTTCTGGTTAACAAAAGAAAAAAAAACCAAGTAAAACCAGGCACTCGGTGTGGAACTTTGACGCAGAGTGGGAGAAAGTCGTAAAATTCTATTAAACCCCCTGTTTTAATGCAGGCACACAATTATTGTCGGTGTTATTTAGTGCATACAAAATACCAGGCTAGCTCGCTAATGGGAAAAGAGAGTGGAGAGGTCAAGATGGGCAGAAATTAGAGTGGAGCTAAATTACCAGCCTGCATCCTACCTACCGCACCGAGAGAGTCGAGGCAAGGCCGAGCAACCGCTGAGAACGGTGATCACGCCGCTTATGAGCACGACTGCGAGCTGGTGAGCAGGAACCCATCCCATAAACACGGCATTCCTCTCTCTGCTAATGGCATGGCATTAGTGGTGTTATTTTAAAGCACTCGATGATAACAGCGTTCTTTCATTGAATCACAGAATCACAGAATCACCAGGTTGGAAGAGACCCACCGGATCTTCGAGTTCAACCATTCCTATCAAACACTAACCCATGTCCCTCAGCACCTTGTCCACCCGCACCTTAAACCCCTCCAGGGAAGGTGAATCAACCCCCTCCCTGGGCAGCCTCTGACACTGCCCAATGACCCTTTCTGTGAAAAACTTCCTCCTAATGTCCATCCTGACCCTCCCCTGGTGGAGCATGAGGCCATTCCCTCTCGTCCTGTCCCCTGTCCCTTGGGAGAAGAGCCCAGCTCCCTCCTCTCCACAACCTCCCCTCAGGTAGCTGCAGAGAGCAATGAGGTCTCCCCTCAGCCTCCTCTTCTCCAGGATAAACACCCCCTTACAAACTAAACCAACAACCCATCGCATCCCAGCGGCTCGGCTGATGCTGAATGAGCCATTACCTATCAGGGAACAGATTCCAATCCGCACAGAGCAGCGGCTTCTCTCTTATGTTTATGGGTCTACATTTATATCTGATTATTTATAAGAATATTCTAGGTAGTGCTTTTGTCATTACTGATTACTGAAATAGCCACACTGGTTCAATAAAGAAGCAGAATAAAACCAGCAGCAGGTGGAAGGTCCAGGCCCTGTGGCTTTGAGCTGTGAAGCCCCCATTTTGCTTGATATTGAACAGAGGTAAGTGACCAAGCAATTTTCTTTATTTACATGAAGTATCTTCCCGGGCTGGCAGGGGCTCTCTGTGGGGAGAAGCCCTCCATGTGCACACCCTCTCTGTCCACCACCCGGCCAGCAAGGCTCACAGCAGACAGAAAACTGCACAGACTCTCAACTGGCTGGATGGGGAAGTGAACTGCAAGGAGAGGAAAAAAAATAAAAGACTACGAGTTGCAGGAATCTAACCCACATTCCCTCCAGCAAGCAATCTTTGTGCTACTGAGAGGACTTTGCAGATGGATCTGTCGTACATGGTGGGATTTGTAGTGGTACGAGACAGAGATGCTTTTTGATGGGGAGTGGGGAACGTCCTTACTGACATCCCAGGGGATTGTGGAAGAGCTTGGTGAACTCCGCTGAGGACATCTGCTCTTCTTAGAAGACCTGAAAGTGCGGCAGCAAGAAGGCACAGGAGCCAGGGAGCAGAAGGAGGCAGCGAGCAGGGAGTGAGAAACAGCATCGTGCCTGCTGGAGCCCCCCGACTGCTCGCAGAGCAGCACTCCCTGCAGGAGGCCGAGGAGGAGACCAGGCAGCGAGGATGCACCCAGGGATCATCCTGCTGGCCCTGGAATGGTGCTGAGCACCTGCTAGGAGAGTCGCTCTTAGGAAGAGATTCACATTGCTGGATACGTTGTTCCTAGAATTGTTTTTTGGACAAATTCTCTATTCTCCTTCAAACTGAATGAGGGGACCTCAATGAGAAAATGTCAGTTTACCTTCAAACAACATTTACTGAAGCCAGGCTTTCAGCGTTAGGCTTGACCTAACGCCTTCGTCTGAAGAGAGCTGCTTTGACCTGCCTATTCTTTGCATCTGGTGACAACCCCAGGCACCAGGACACATGACTGATGGTTCCCAACAAAATAGCTATTACTGGAGCGAGATCGCTATCGTCACTGGAACAGGATTTGCATTTTGCTGCAGATAAGGGGCAGTCTGGGACTAGGAAGGTGACAGTGTCAACAGCAGGAGTGTGGGAACAAGACCGAGCACAATCTGCTAAAGGCTGAAAGAGTAGAAATGTGGAACTCGCAGTCCCGCAGCCACAGTGCTCATCCTCCCTCCCTTCTCAAACACCGATGGGCCAAAGAGAAGCTCCCAGTCTGTTCCAAACACCTCGTCCGCTATCTAGAGGATCAGATACAGTCACACAGAACTACAGACCAAATCAAGAAAAGCTGCTACATCTATTTTTTCAGTATATTTTTCAGTATTTCAGAGCTGCTGACTCAATATTATAAACATCTTTACAATATTTTGCTTAGAAAAAAAGCAACTTTCATTATGCGAGTCTAAAATAAAGTAAGTAGGGTTAGAATTATTCCATACCTGAAAAATCTTATAAATCTATGAAGTTATATTGACTAAACAGGCAATAAAAAGAGAGGTGAAGCCCTAATATTGGCAGCAAAACAACCCCCAATAGCACCGTGGGTCAAATTCTTCTACATATACACACAGCACAGAGACTCGGGCGCTCTCACAGGCCTGTCACGATGCACGGGATGACTGGAGGAATAAAGTAACATTCAGTAAAACAAGGATGATGCAATCTGGCAAGGGATGGATGTTGGAAGTAAAGCTAAGTTCCAGCAAAGTACGGGCTGAGTACAGGTTTTGTTTTTCCATCCGCTGACCCCACAAGATGGAGGTTTATTCCTTTAGGCTCCAATGTGGTTCCTGATAGGCTGTTTATTTTTGTGGAACTCAACCGTCTCTGTCGAAGCGTCGTTAAAACAAAAACCCAACGCAAAGCAAAACCCCAATTAGTGCCAAGCAATCTTCAGAGATGATAAAACGAGTGTGATTGAAGTTGAGATTGTTAAAAACAAATCTGTGTGTCGATAAATATAGTGATCAGGATGAGCGAGAGGTGTCAGACGGAAAAACCTGCTGCGACGCTCACTGCTGCCAGCACGCAGAAAGTAACCCTCAGAGAGCTCCTTGGAAAACTCTTAGGGAAATCTGCAGAGCACTTCGGATCGACGTCCAGGGAGGTGAGAGATGGGTGGGCAACGACCAACAGCACAAGAACCCACATAAAACATTCCTACAGCAAGAGAAGCTGCTTGGACCTCCAGCTTGGACCTCAGCAACTTTCTCTACCATCTATTATCCTTTCACAGCACCAGTTTTCCCAGTAATTAATTTGGTTTTGGAGGTTCCTGGCCCTCCCCTAACACACTCCTCCTGCCTCTCGCCAATCCTGTACGCACGCACCCTCCTGTCTTGACTGGTGGTGGTTTAGAAAGGAAAAGGATGGTCTATGAATGGGATTAAAACCCTTTCTCCTGCTCACAACCTTCTCCTCCCCAGGGTTTACGGGTTCCTTGCAGACGAGGAATGGCCACAACCAGCACAGCAAAAAGAAGGGAACAGCACAGGGAAGGAACTTCACAGGCAAATCTCACTCCTGGGGAAAACAAACCGCAGGTACAGCTTTGTCTGTGTACTGACCTCAGTATTGAATCAGGAAGCATCATCAGACTTCGAATCACTGTTTACTTTAATTAAGCACAAGGTGTTGATGTATTCAGATAAAAAGTGCCAGGCTAACCAGCCCAGTGCCAAGAGATGGCAGTCAGGCTGCCTCTGGGAAAGTCTGCACTGGTATTAAAACGCACCACAGCCTTTGTCCTGCTTTCCCTTCTCCTGTGGAAGGGGTTGTGGCCACGAGACAGCCACAGCCAAGCCCACAGGGAATTCTTTCCCAGTTAAGGCTACCAAGAAGTAAGAAAAGACAACACCTAAGAAGCCAAAGCAGATAAGCAGCAGCTGTGTTGCCGGCTTAAGGCTGAAAAGGTTACTAGATTATGAAAGGTGAGGAAATAAGGAAGATTTTGCGACATTTGTCAGATAAAATGTGGGAATAGCCTGGGCAAAGAAAGGGAAAAGGACTGAACATTGGACGTGCTGCTGGGAAGCAAGGAGGAAGAGCTGGATAGCAAATTTAAAGGTCCTTTGAGCTCCTGAATGAAGA
>WAAB01016916.1:17404-36274 GCA_013389865.1 Piaya cayana | reverse complement strand
AGGGGGGTAAATTTATGTGCTAGAGAGATTTGGTTGTTCTCAAGTCAGCTGCAGTTCAGGCAGGTTTCAGTAGAGTGACCTACTTGTCTAATTAGTTTCTCTTCTGCAGCTTTTCAAAATAGGCTGAGTAGCAACTAATTACATCTATCAATTGCACCCTTGATGTTTGTGTCTTCGAGAGCTTTGATTTAGAGCCCTGTGCTTTTGAAGGAGAGACAGCTGCTTGGATTGTAGGAATCTGTTACTCGTATTGATGTCGCAAATGATCAGCAAGCAGATGCAGTAAAGAAAATACGTGTTCAATTAAACACAGTAATTCTGTTATACAGGCAAGAAGCCTTGCTGTATGCATCAAAGCAATACAGCTCCTCAATTAGGAGTTATCTTAAGACAAAAGACTCAACAACCTCTACTCGTCATCTCTCATCTAACACCCCCTCCCACCCACCAACCCATTTTTCCTCTCTTTTCACTAGGCATTCGAGTTTAAAAGTGTCCACAAAAGTGAAATGCCAAGTTTCACTCACTTTTTATGATGATTTGTTCCTCTTTGATTTTATTCTCCCCCTCTCAAGACAGAAAACACGATGATGTTATTTTTATGGGAAATCCACGGAATCTTTAGGACATACCTGATAGTCCCATCCAAACCTGAGAATGAATGAGTTTGAAACCCCTTCCCAGCATCTTCCACTACTCGGAAGAGGAAGGCCACATCCTTTCCCTCCCCCCTTTTATTTCTTCGGTTTTCCTTTCTCTTCCTTTATTGATAATCTTTGTGAATGGTGTTGTCTTAAAGCAGGCTTGGGGTTCACTGTTTTTTTTATACCACACACTTGCCACAATGGAATACAGATTTTGTAACTGCTAATGTTACGTCTCCCGCAGCACGAGGACGAGCCGCCTCAGAACATGAGACCGCAGTCGGGAAGCAGCGATAAGCCGCTCTCTAAAACAGCTCTCAAAAATCAAAGGAAACACGAAGCGAAGAAAGCTGCTAAACAGGTACTGCAGAGGTTGTTCTTTCAAGGATGATCTTAATTCTCACAGATGGCACTGATCATGTCGTGGAGCGGTGGCCGTTACTGCTTGCGTGTGCTGAATTGCGGGGAGGGTGTCAGTTTTTAATTGCGCTAAAGCAGGTACTGAAGGGTGACTTAGAAGTAGCAGCGTTGGTTAGTTGCTGGGAATACCAGCTGAAATCAAGAGTTAAGACTGACTAATTGTGCTCTTTCACCTTCAGACAGCCTGCACAGCTGGTTCCAGTCTCAGATGGGAGGTAGGAAGGGGGTTGCTGCTCTGATGTGACCTCCCAGCAGGTCAAGGCTGAGTGAGGCACGTTGAAGACAGCCAGCTCTGGGTCACCTCATTGCTTGCAGTTCTTTCCTTAGGTAGAGAAAAATCAGCTTTTGGAAAGCCTTCCACTTTCTGCTAACTTCTAAAGCAGTGATTTCTTTAAATTAGATGTTTCTTACACTGGTTTTAGTCCTTTCTTTTGCTCAGAGACAACGACTCACCCATCTGCTTTATAAAATATTTATGTATGTTTGTCCTGTCATCCGCACTGATGTTTCCCTGTGCTGTTTATGGTTGGTGTCTCGAGGAAGCAGAAATTAAACAAACAGCGTGTGAGTTGGGGTTTTTTTGTGGAAAGCATTTGTACAGGTAATGGAATAAATCCAAGCAAGTCACTTCCAGATTTCAGGGAATGCCACCAAACTAGCAGAGAAAGAAATACGAAACGGATTCCTTGAAATTATTAAAGACATTTTTCAGGCCTTTTGTGATTGAACGTATTTTCTAGATCATGTGTTTGTTTTATTTGCCTACAGGAGGCCAAAGCTGATGCAAACCAGGAATCTACGCAGTCCTCTGCATCACAGAACGCCCCACGGAACACAGTGCCTGTCATCACATCAGGAGACCCTGAGGTTGACAAGAAGATAAAGAATTTAAGGAAGGTGAGGGGATATATTTTTTTTTATGAACAGTGGATTTCTCCAAGAGGTGTTCTGTAAGATCTGTGACTGCAAGGTGACTTGAGCTCAGCCAGGTTGCTGTTAAATAGATGATAATCTCTGGAATTTGTACACCAGACCCCTTTGCTTTTCCATTTTGTAGAGGTCCTCGCAGCTGAGAAGCAGCGATAGGGCTTAAAGGTAGTTGTGCTAAGGAAGCAGCTGTGTGGGATTTTCATTTATTGGATCTTGGCTCTGAGAAGGGAACCGTGCTCTGTGGTTTTGGGTTCTTCCCTAACTTATAAATGGTACGAGTGCAAAGTTTACTGCCAAACTCGGAAAGTATTGGATTAAATAATTTCAGAAAATTAAAGTCCCTTCTCAGGTTACAGAATCTTTCCTCTTTCTGCATAATCCTCTTTCTGCATAATCCATCAGGGCTTTCTTTTCTCTTGGCTGCCTCCTGCTTTTCATGGTCCTCTTTTGATTAATACTCCAGGCTTTCTGAGGAAAATGGGTGGTGAAGAGGACTAGTGGTAGCAGAGGAGTAATTTCAGAGCATGGATCTAGCCTTTCAGTGAGATAACGCACGGTTGTCTGTGCTTCAGAGATTAGGAAGGACTTCTGTTCTCCAGGTTTTGTTCTTGAAAGAAATATCTTTTATTGGTGGGGAGTTCTGGACTGAGGCTCTAGAGGTGCTGAAACAAAATGTGACTTCTGTATTGAGACCAACCTCCTAGTAAATCAGATGCCTCCAAAGACAGGAATTGCTAAAGCTCTTTTTTTTGTTTTCTTGATTCATTAACATTTTTGTGTTAGCGTGGAGTGTGTTTGGGTTTTTACAGAAACTAAAGGCAATCGAGCAGCTGAAAGAACAAGCGGCTGCTGGCAAACAGCTGGAGAAGAACCAGGTACTGTTAAGGTGCATGTGGTTTGTTCAAGTTTCCTTTTATAATAAGCCACATATGTGATAACCTGTGCTTTTTTGTTCTAGTTGGAGAAGATTCAGAAGGAAACTGCCCTCCTTCAGGAACTGGAGGACCTAGAACTGGGTCTTTAAAACTTTATGGAAATCCAATGTGGCGTTAACTCCAAGTTCATGAAAAATCTAATTTGTATTGAATATAATAAAATGTTTAAGCAAATGACTGAGGATGCAGAGTCCAGAGGTTTGCTGCACACTTGCCTTTTAAAAAGCCTTCCTAAAGATCCATGGAACAGTGAGGCTGTAAACGAGTATGGAATGTCATGCCAGCTGGTCCTGCTGCTGTTTGAACCAGATGAAATAGTTCTTAAAGCGCTTTGCCTAAAACCAGAGCTGCTGGTGTGTTTAGCTTCCCCTTCCTTGAGTGTGAGGAAGGAAGGCCATGGTTTACCCATTTGATAGCTTTATTGTACTTAAAAGATCTTTATGCAATAGTGATATAGAATTAAAAATAAAGAACATTTAATAACAACCAGCCCTGATGCTCTTCTGTTACAAGGGGAGAGCCTTGCACACAGCCTGTGCCATCATGAGGCCATGTGGCCCTTGCAGTGCTCCCCTCTGGTTGTTATTCCAGTTCTGTTCCCTGCTCTCTGTCTCTGTGGCCATGGAGAGAAGGACGTGGGGGTTCTGGTGGGTGAGAAAGCTCAACAGGAGCTGGCAAGGTGTGCTTGCAGCCCTGAAAGCCAACCATGTCCTGGGCTGAATCCAAAGAAGTGGAACCAGCAGGTCAAGGGAGGGGATTCTGCCCCTCTGCTCTGCCCTGAGAAGGNGAGATCTCAGGGAGAAATGTTCACCTGTGAGGGTGGGGAGGCCCTGGAACAGGCTCCCCAGTGGAGTAAGTGGTGGCTGCCCCATCCCTGGAGGGGCTCAAGGCCAGGCTGGATGGGGCTTGGAGCAGCCTGGGCCAGTGGGAGGTGTCCCTGCCCACGACAGGGGTAGAACTGGAGGGGCTTTTGGGGTCCCTTCCACCCCGGTCCCTGCAGCGTCGCTCTGGACGCGGGCGTCACGTGCCCGGCGGCGCGTGCGCGGGGCGGCGCTCGCGTGACCTTGGTGCTGCGCGCGCGCTCCCGCGGCGGGATCGGGAAGCGATGCGGGCGGCGGGGCTGTCGCTGCGGCTGCCGGCGCTGCTGCTGCTGCTGGCGCTGGCGGCGGGACCGGGCGGCTCGGCCGACCAGGGCGGCCTGCCGGCCAAGAAGCTGCGCATGGCCTACGCCACCGGGCCGCTGCTCAAGTTCCAGATCTGGTGAGGCCGCGCGGCAAGATGGCGGCGGCGGTGGCGCCGGCCGGGCTCGTGCTTCGCTCCCCCTCCCCTCGGCGCGCGCCCCTTCGGGTTCACACCCCCCCCCCCCAGCTTGGCCTGTGTGAGAGACAGCGGGAGCGGGGAAGGGATTGTGCCCCCGGGCTCGGTGAGGCTCAGGTTTGGGCCCCTCGCTCCAAGGAGGACATTGAGGGGCTGGGGCGCGTGCAGAGAAGGGAACGGAGCTGGGGAAGGGGCTGGAGAACAAGGATTCTGCCAGGCGGTTGAGGGACCTGAGGCGGTTTAGCCCTGGGGAAAGGGAGCCTGAGGGGAGACCTTATCGCTCTCCACAACTACCTAAGAGGAGGATGTGGTGAGGTGGGTGCTTTCTCTTCTTCCAAGTGACAGGCCATAGGAGGAGAGGAAATGGCTTCAAGTTGTGCCAGGGCAGGTTCAGAGTAGACATCGGGGAAAATCTCTTCGCAGAAGGGGTTCTCGGGCCCAGGCAGAAGCTGTGCAGGGAAGTGCTGCAGTCCCCCATTCCTAGAGGGATATAAAAGACAGGTGGATGAGGGGCTCAGGGATGGCTTAGTGGTGGTCAGCGACAGTTGTACTCAGTGCTGTCAGAGGCCTTTTCCAACCTAGGGTTTCTATGATTCTCCCCTCAGTGTTGGGGCTGGTGGGCGCAGGTGCCTCCTGTGCCACAAATACCGCAACCCCACGCTGTGGGCTTGGGGTCCAGGTGGGCAGCGCTGGAGGAGCAGGGTCTGGGGCACCAGGGTAGCGGCGTGTGGCCGTGCCTGGCCTGGGGTGACGAGGCAGTAGGTTGTGTGTTTATATGCAGTATTGCAGGCCCATCCCTCTGTGTCATCCTGGAAATGCTGGTGGCTGCGTGGGGCACACCTTGTGGGAGGAGGCAGGAGTTTCCTCCAACACACAGAGCTGTGTTGCAGGAGAGAAGCGGGATCCTCTGGCATTAATGCGGTTCCTGGTGCTGCGGGCGGTGCTGTGCAGGGCAGTGAAGAGAGTGATGGGGCATGAGGGAATGGCTTCAGATTAGAAGAGGGAAGATTTATAATAGATATTGGGAAGAAATTCTTCATGATGGGGGGGAGGCCCTGGCCCAGGTTGCTCAGGGAAGCTGTGGCTGCCCCATCCCTGGAGGGGTTTAAGGCCAGGTTGGATGGGGCTTGGAGCAGCCTGGGCCAGAGGGAGGTGTCCCTGCCCATGGCAGTGGGTGGAACTGGGTGTTTTTTAAGGTCCCGTCCAACCAAAACCACTCTGTGATTTCTTCTTCCATGAGGTGAGGGTGGATAGCTTCAGTTTCAGTTAATATGAAGACAGCGGGTAGAATTGTGAGCCGAAGTGCAGCTCTGGAATAGTTAACCTGCTCATCCTGAGGCAGCAACTGCTGGAGCGATTAACCTGCCTGTGAGCAGTTGTAGGGAGAGCTCCGTTTAATCAGTGTGGAGATGAAGCAGCATTGGTGAAACCATCTTTGGTTTTGACCCAGAGGGAGGTGTTGTTCCCCTGACTGGCTGCTGTTCCCCTGAATATCCTCTCTCTCAGTTTTTGTGGGGAGCCACGGGATTCCCTGCTCAGCCGGCATCCCTGGAGCACTGCGTCTGCGCTAGTGCGGGGACACAGGCCTGTGTAAGAGCCCAGCTGCCAGGGCGTTTGGGTGCAAGTGAGCTGCAAAACAGTGCTCTTCTCTGATGCGGATTTTAGTTTTATATTAAACTGAGTGGCCTGTGACCAGTGCAAGTGCTGGTGTTGCTGGCAGAGCAGTGCACGTGACGCAGAGCCCGCGCTGACTGTCCCTCTCTGTGCTCAGTGTCTCCTGAGGCTACAGGCGGGTGTTTGAGGAGTACATGCGGGTTATCAGCCAGCGGTACCCAGACATCCGGATCGAAGGAGAAAACTACCTTCCTCAACCCATCTATAGGTAAGCAGACGATGAGGACAGATTGTCTTTGTTCTGGTGTGTGATGATGTGTGGTGGACATGTGCATTGACACTTAAATAATACTGAAAATGGAAATGTGATTCTATGATTCCCATTATAGTTATGTATAGCCCTTGTTATCATCTCTCCTCCAGGCAACTGCCGTAGTTTTCATGCAGATATTCCCATGTGGGTGTCTGTGGTGAGGTTTGATGTGTTCCGATATGAAGTAAATTATGTAATTCACTTTTTTCCCCACAGTGCATGTTTCTGGCTTTCCTTTTTGTAGTATCTGGCCGTAAATTCACATTTGTATCTTAGCTTCTGCACTTGGTGAGATGTTCCTGTAAAAGGGTAAGGTTGCAGAGGAGGGAAGAGTTTAGGGGTGAGCTAAGCCCATTGGAGAGACGGCTGGGATGCCCTTAACTGCAGTCTCGGGGGGTAGAAGCCCAAAGGCATTTGGAAAAAGGCAAGAAGAAAATAATGTTATTGCTGTTACTTAAACAGTTGTGTACACGCTGGAGAGGGATGCCGTAGCTGCCGTGGTGGGTTTTGAACCACTTCTTGACCTAATTACTGTGATAATTACAATGGCAAGAAGGCTACAAGGTTGAATATCTTAGTGTTAATGTGCTCTCTGCTGTGGCCTTAATATGTACAAAGTGCCTTAGGGTTTTCTGCATCTGCTGGGAAAATGCATTATGAGGAAGCAGCGCCTGTCAGTTAAACCCATTTCTATTGCGTGGAACCACTTCTTTAAGAAATTGAGGGTATTATCGCAGTTCAAACACGTACAAGTTGAAAACAAATTTCTGTTTGAGGTCTGCTTAGGGCAAGAACCCAGCCTGTTGTGCGTGGTGTGGGAGAATGGCATTCCCTGAGGGTGTGGGGTTTGTTCATTCACGTGCTGGGTTGTCTTATTCCCATGGAGAGAGAAACATACTTGGAAAGTTCTGTATTTCCTCTGAAATAGCCGATTATACACTGTCAGAATCCTTCTGGTTAGGTGAACTGTGGCTGTTTGGTGGTGAACCAGTAACTGTCAATCTCCTAAGGTGTTTTAACGTCTTGTCTTTTGACAGGCACATAGCATCCTTCCTGTCTGTCTTCAAACTAGTATTAATAGGCTTAATAATTGTCGGCAAGGATCCATTTGCTTTCTTTGGCATGCAAGCTCCGAGCATCTGGCAGTGGGGCCAAGAAAATAAGGTAAATGGCATACTCTCTCCTTTTGTTTTGAAAGAGTGGTTCTAAAATGAATTCATGAGGGTACTCTAGGAGTGCTTCACTGTTACCACTAACTCAACTTCCTTCCACTGTGGCCTTGTTGGAACCTTTGGCTTCTGTGAGGAAATCACCTGAGAATTTTAGAGTTATGTATTTATTCTTAATAGCGGTGCTTTGCGTTTGTGACAGACCCAGACTGGATTCTCAGCACGTCTCTTTCTCAGCTGGTGACGCTGCAGAGGGACGGTGAGGTTAACCTCACTGACAAAGATGGTACTTGGGTGTTCAGTTGTTTAGAGCCCTAGTAGAGTTTCAGGATGATATTGTTGGTGTTAAAATGACAGGTTCCCTTTTCTGTTGTCACACGAGTATTCCGCAGTTGTAGCTTTCATCAGACCTTTAACACCTTAGGCCTGTGTTTTGATGGCGACTGGGAAAATCAAGTTGAAATGTTGTGGGTGTTGTTGCACAACGTTCTCAGACGTGACAGACTGTGTCTTGTGGGGTGAATATCCCTGTCAGTCTGCACTGAGGATGCTGGTGGATCACTTTATATACTCAGTTGTATAGTGACTTTATTCCAGAAATGTTTTCCTGTGATGTTTGGGAGGCCCAGGGCCAGATTGCCCAGAGAAGTGGTGGCTGCCCCTTGCCTGGAGGTGTTCAAGGCCAGGTCGGATGAAGCTTTGAGCAACCTGATCTAGTGGGAGGTGTTCCTGCTGTACATCAGTGATCTGACATTGTAATGCAAGAAGATGTAATGCGGTGTGGATGAGGATTGAGAGCTGGGGGTGATTTCAGAACGGTTTTGGTACCTGTGTTGGGAAGGCGATGTGCACAGTCATTTTAAAAAGGTGAAAGAAAGATGTCTGTGCAGTAGGAAGACTCAGAACCACTTGTGAACTTCCAGTGCTGTCTGAGAGGGAATTAAATGAGCTGTGGCTTATGGGGCTGAGTGTCAGGGGTTCTCTCTATTCCATTCCAGGTTTATGCCTGTATGATGGTCTTCTTCCTGAGCAACATGATTGAGAACCAGTGCATGTCGACAGGCGCATTCGAGATAACTCTGAATGGTGAGCCGATAACTTTCTGTTCAGGGGAGGGGGAATTGTGTTGTGCCTTGTCTGCACAGTTCTGAGAGAGCTGTGTGCTGGGAGAAGGAGGAATGATGTTAAGAAACACATGTTTTGGAGTGTGGTGGTATGTGGTGACTGCCAGCCAGTCTGAATCTTCAGGTGTTCTGTATCACAAGAAAAATGAAAATCATAATTGCCTTGTAAAGCCATTTATGCAGGTGTCCATTGTGTGAATTTTAAAACAGCTACATAAAAACTCATTCAGAGTCACTTGTGGTGACCATGTTCTGTTCTTTCATTGCCTGTGTTGTCCATTAAGTAAGAAGTGAACTAGGGAAGTGTACTCTCCAGTTAATTAGATGCATTCCCTGTCCTCTTATCTAGTGTGGGTTAGCCTTGGAATCTTTACTGAAACCTCTGTTATTCCCAGACTTTCAGTAGCAGCAGACAGCGATACTGATTTTTCAGGTCGAAGAGTCTGTGGACCTTCTGCCTTCAAATCATTTAATGGTTTTAAAGATCATTTAAGCCTGATGGACTACAGAATTTCTCTGGCTCTTTGTACAAGTGCATGATACAGCTCTGTGCTTTGTAATCTCAGGTTATGGCTGTGTGGGATGGGTTTCAGTATCGTGGTTTCCAAGGCAAATCACACACTGCAGGACCCTTTAAAGGACTGCAGTGCATCAGAGTAGTTGAACTTGATGCCCCTGCAGTCTGAAATCTCAGATGAAGGTTTGGCAGCAGAGCCTTGGTCGGGACAGACAGTCGCCTTGGGCATCTGGGAGTTTCTGATTTGTGTTTGGGACAGGGTAGAATAATGATTGCAGCCACTTTGAGTGCGGCCTTCCAAACCAGATATTGGTAAGCAGAACTCAAGGATCAGCTGTGGATGTTAGCCAGCAGTGAGCTGAGGATGTTGTCATACCCACAAGTGTCAAAGGTCTAGTGATGGTTTCAGCACTCAGTGTCCCAGTCTGTTTTTAGACATTTGTCCACGGATATTTTGAACCTCCAAATCTGCACGATACATTTCTAAATGGAAGCATTAGGCTCTCTCTTCTCTTAGTTGGCTTGAGTTTTAGTACAGCCAGAGGTTTAGAACATTGTTGGTCCAGATATTTCCCTCAGTGTAAAATAATACCAACTTGCATAGCTGTTTGGGTCTCCTAAATTCTGTGTTTAAAGTAGCCTGAGGAGTTGTTTGACTCTGTCAGTGTAACAGTGCTTTTCTCCCCTCCCTCTGTTTCGTGGTAGATGTTCCAGTGTGGTCCAAGCTTGAGTCCGGCCACCTTCCTTCCATGCAGCAGCTTGTACAAATTCTTGATAACGAGATGAAGCTCAATGTGCACATGGAGTCAATGCCTCATCATCGGTCATAGCCCCATCTATCAGCACTGAAACTGCTTGTAAGTCTCCTTCCCGGCACTGCTACCCGTTGGTGTGGGTGGGAAGGGCCGAGTGTGGCAGGTTGCATCTTACAGTCCTATATCTGTGCTTGAACAAGTGTTTTGCTGGAGAACCAGCTCCTGCAACGTTCAGTGAATTGACACCGTGCTCACAGGGACTGTGGTGAGACAGGCTTTAGTTTGGGAGATGTCCTGCCTGTTTCAGAACTGGAAACCAGCATTGGTTTGTTCAGGAAAATAATGTTGCTGTGTGCAGAGGGTCTTAAGTTAGTGAGCTGTGTTGTGCAGAGGTCAGAAGACACATGGTATTGCATGTCTTGGAATAGTCTGTGTGCAAAAGGTTTCTCTCTAACTTGTAAGCATGACCCTGAAAAGCAGAACGCTTCCTTGCTCCTGCCCACGTTCCGTACTGTTCTACCCTTCTTGCAAATACTCCCTGGCTGTTAGGAGCAGAGGACTTCCAGCCATGCTTTTGTGTATTGTGGCAAACCAGTTCTATATGCCTGTGTCACTTCTGGTTTTCAAAACATCCAGCTCATGGTTCTTCATACGATCATGGCTGTGCTACAAAAGGACTGTCCCAGGGCACAAATTGGCCATTGGTGCGTAGGAGACCACTTGATGAGCTGTGCTGCAGTTCTGACCCAAGCATGCTTTAGTTTGAGAGCCAGGAATCTTTGCATGATCCTGTTTCCATCCACAACCCCTGCTCCCGTTTCTGTCGGCTGACTCCTTGCAATGGTCTCACCACCTTGAACGGGTCAGTTGGTCCCAGCTGTTGAGGTAATGGCCCAGCTTTGCTCAGACATCAGCACATGTGTCCTGGGGAGCTCTGCTTAGTGTGATTTGGCTCCTACAACTCCCTGTTTACCTGAGCAGGAAGGCAGCAAGTGGAGGTGTACGCTCAGAGGAAACAAAATTCTAACAGAGCCCTGCAGGCATCTTGCTGCTCAGAGGAAACCGTGCTTTATGTCCAGGCCTTGCTCTGCTGTTTCTCACTGTGTCAGAGCTGCTTTGTCCAAGTCCTCTTGCAGGGAGGATGAGGAACAGCTGATGCTTGATTCCTGCTGGCATGTCCTGTTTGTTACGTCTAGTTTGTCCTAGTAAATTAGCAAAAGTCATGGTAATAATGGATTAAGTAGTTTTGTATTTGTAGAATGCTACGTGCCATTGGTGTTCTCCATACTATTCAGGTGGGCTTGCTGAAGCCCAGCATCCTGTACAGATAGATCTGAAGGGTCTTGGACAGTGTTCTTTGTTGCAAAGTAGATTGGCATCACTTCAGAGCTAACAAAGCATGCTGAGACTGGTCTCGTGTAGAATTCTGTTTACTGGGGTTCGAGCTGAGAAAAAGAAGCCCGATTTGGCTATAGTTTCATGCATGTGGGAAGCAACAGTGCACGTTAGGAGGGTCTGACAGGCTTTGTGACTTTCTCTTCTGATGTCCCCCTATCTAAATTCCTGCCTTGGTAGTGTCGTTCCAGTGGTCCCTGTGCAGGCAGCCGCCCAGAGGAAGCAGTGGCAGCGCTCCTGCCACGAGTGCTGCTTCCCTGGAGTTGGTGCTTGCTATTCCAGTTTATAATCTGGCACCTATGTGGCCCATTGCTCTCCCTAGGTCACACGTGCTGCCTTGCTCCCTGCTACAGCAGCGCTGGGGACAGCTTGCTGGTTAAAACGCTGGAGCCGTCGCCGACTGTAACGCTTGTGTCTCCGTTTGCAGGCATTGAGTGGTCGTTTCCCACGGCCGCGCGGCTCAGCCCCATGAAGGCCTGTACTGAAGACAGCACGCTGTTAGTGCAGGCTGGATGCTTCTTGCAGCTGGGTCGTGCCTCCCGGAAAACATTTGATGGAAGACCTTTCAGTGCTGGCCTGTCCCTGGATCCTGCACAGTCACGGAGTGCAATAATACTGTATAGTTTTTTTAAGATTCCATTCGACCAGTTTTCAGCCCAACAATGCAGGCATTACTAATGGTAACTTATTTTGTATTCGTGTGTCACACGATGGCAGGTTGAGTTGATACCCGATTCTTCCTCGGAGAAAAGTTTGTTTAATCTGTTGTATTTTATATGAATTTATGTTCTTTTTGTAGCTTAAAATGGAGTTATAGGAGTGTCTGATACTGTCCTAAAGTGTTCAGTAATTAACAGCTGTCTCTCAAATCTCTCTAATGTGGTTAAAGCAGGTTTGTATATTTTTCAAAATCTATGGCAGAGTTGAAGGGTGCGTTATATACTAAATTATATAAACAAAGTTATATGCAGAGTAGTGACATCATTTTGTGAATTCAGTAAAATTAAGATCGACTCCTCTTTAAACGGTGTTGGCCGGCTCCAGGGGTTCTCTCTTCACCTGCAGAGGTGAAACACTGAGCCTTACTACTGTCCTAATGAAACCAGGAAAGCTAATTTAAATAGAGAGTTCTCATGTACTGTGTGAAGTACCTTGTCCAAGTCACTGATGGATATTCTTTGGAATTGCAGTTGAAACAATGCATAAAAAGCCTACTTTCCAAAGCCACTTAATGTCGTGTTTGTCTTGCCTGGGCCCTTGACAGGGAATGCACGGAGCTTTGCAGGTTCCTTTGTGCTGAACGCTGGCTGTGGTTCGAATTCAAGTGCTGCTGTCATGGGGTGAAGTTCTCTCCCAGGGACTGGGAATTCTCCTGAGTTGGCTTCCTGAGTCGGTGCAAGCTGCAGGCCGCAGCCTTCCCTTCCCTTCCCTGTTGCATCTCCTGCTTGCGCTGAGCAGCTGCTGTTCTGGCCCCTCTGTGGGGAGGCTCAGGCCTGGCAGCGACCTGCCTCCTGCTCTGTTTTAGTCCTTGTTCTGAGCTGCAGAGTTTTGCAGCCTCTGTACTTCCTGGATCCTCAAACACTGCCTAGGGATGAGGAGGGGGATTTTCTCCGTGGAACAGTAGATCAGATGGGATGGGAATTGCAGAGCCATGGTGCAGCTGTGTAAGCATTGTCTTGGACCCTCCCCACATCTCAGTGGTGCAAGGTCAGAGGGGTCTGAGGTAACTGAAGCTCCGTTCTGAGTGGAGGGGAGTCCTGAGCAGAGCGGAATCGATGCCTTTTGTTATAGAGGTGCTGCTCGTCACAGGGCTGCTTTGGCTCTGAGATAGCCTCCTCGGGTAATTCCTGCCATGCCTTCTGAAACAGATGAACCCAAACTTCCTAGGGTGGACAGGTCTGGTTTGTCAATCCTTTTCGCTTCAGACAGACAGACAGACAGGCAAGTGTCCAGGCGTATTGCTGTGCCGAGATATTCCATGAACTGTGCAGTCTTCCCCCAGGGATGTTTGCTCACGACCTGCCAGCTGCCCCCAGTATTCCTTCCATCTGAGCAGAGTGGCTTATGGATGTGTTGGGGGTAGCTACGTGGGAACCTTTGTAAATCTCTTTTTGCCCCAGGAGGCCCAGGCTGGTCAGCGTTTTGGCCTTGTCTGTGGTTTCTCTGGGTCGTAGGTGCACAGAGCAGGCTCTTTTTTATGGGCTGGGCTGGTTGCTTTTCATAGAGCACTTCCAAACAGAAAAACTGAACAATAAAATGGAAAAAAAGAACCCTGATGGTCATTAAAGGCAGTATATACCTGCCAGCCTTCTCGTAAACGAGTTGCCAAACACCAGCTTATTACCATTTGTGGTGCATTAACCAGGAGGGCTCGTTCTGGTCTGAAACGAGTCCAGGTGCTTTGGTCTGGGAAGAGCCCAGGGCGAGCACAGGCTTGTTGATCTTGGCTTGTTAAGCACAAGGGTAAATGATGTGCGTGTGGTGGAACCGCTGTGAACTGGCTGCAGGCTGGGGAGGGATGAAGGATGGAACTCGCGTCTCCCACTGTGAGTGCAGAAAAAAGGCGTAAGCCGCTTGCAGCAGGGATCTGTCCCCAGGTCGCATTGTATGCTAGCATAAATTTATCATATCCCATCTAAGAACTGGAATGACAATGGCATAACAGGTCAAAATCACACTCCAGGTTCGATCTTCATCTTTCTAAACTGACGATTTTGATTCTAGAAGATTTCGAGTCTAATCAGAGCTTTCTCAAACCAAGGTGCCCGAGGCTGCACAGGCCTGTGTTTCACAGGAGCTGGGTGCACAGTTCTCCCTTGGGATCTGGTGTGGGAGCAGGGACTGCCTTTTTTTCCACTTCTTGGCAAAGCTCTGGAATTGCTTGGGCACGGAGGGGCGAAGGGGGGCTGGTAGTGGACTACGCTGCTGCCCCACTACCTCTAGCAATTTTAGTGTGCGATTTTGCCCAGTGGGCTGTGTTGCAGGCTTTGGGGTGGATCTAAACATCAGCCGCTCTGCTGAGTGTCGGGTTTCTGCTCTTTCCCAAAGGCCCCATGCCTGGCTGACACCTCTGTCAAGACCAGACAGAGCCAGGGTGAGCACGCAGGATCAGCCCCTCTAGCACCTGTCTCCCGGGATCGGGGATGGTGGGTCCCTGGGGTGATGGAGGCTGGAACTCGCAAGCAATATCTGTCTTGGACTGGTAGACTTAAATCTGTGCTAAATGTGAACTTCATGAATATGGGATGCTTATCCAGAGCCTGATTTGACATCAACTGGATTTATATTTTTTTTATTTGTTTACTGTGCAGCTTCCTATTAGTGTTGTAGTTGCACTGTGTGGAGTAAGAGCTCATTTCCTATGTTTGCAGACCTTCAGCGAAGAACCTCACAAAGGGTGGGACAGGGAGGAGACCACAGGAGTTACCCCACACCCAGAGTGTCTCCAGTGTGCCCTTATTTCCCGTGGCCTTAGCAGAGCCACCTCCAGATTTTCTGTCCCGGCCAGGGCAGCACTGCCTGGCTGTGCTCTGGCTGTATGGACAAGGCTCCCTAGCCACAGGCGCTGTGCTGGGAGGGGACGGTTGTGGCTCACTGGGAGGAGCATGGACCTCCCGTGTTGCCATCCTTGCTGCCTGCTCCTCTTGGCTTTGTTTGGCCAGGCTGCTCCTTATCGCCGTGCGTCACAGGTGTGCTCGGCAGCCGGCCGGCCCAGCCAGCGCCCAGGCAGTGAGCTCCTGCCCTGGCTGCATTCAGACTTCTTGCTGAGAACAGGCAAGGACTTTGGTTCTTCTGCATCTCGGAGCACCTCTACAGGCGTGGAGCAAATCAGATGGGTAGAAGGGATGCCAAAAGCCCTGGAAGAACCAGCTGTGATTCATAGCAGCTGGAAAGGTCCTGGAGATCTCCTGGGATGGACAAAAAGTGCCACTTAAAGGACTGAATTGGTTATTCCTGGCCTCGGGCTGCAGTTGGAGGGTCTGAGGTGCTTCCGTCCTGTGTTTTCAGCTCAGCCACACGTCTCCTTGTGGGAGAGTTTTTCTGTGTTGGGGCCAAATTTCCCTGGGCATCTCTTCAACCCTCCTTGCCAGTGAAGATGGTCAATGTACTGTACGCAGTGCTGCGCTCCCTGCTGAGCTGCCTCATTCCCCCGGCCAACCTGCTGGTGATCGTGGCCGTTTACCAGCTGATGAAGAAGCAACCAGGCACCAGCTACATCTACATCCTCAACCTGGCCACCGCTGACCTGCTGGTGGGCGTGATGTGCATCACCGAGGCGCTGAACGACATCCTCGACGGGCGTTTTGATCGCAGCAGATCTTTCTGCCTTGTGCGCGTCGCCCTGAGCATGACGCCTTGCATCGGCTCCATCCTCACCCTGCTCCTGATCTCCCTGGACAGGTACCTGGTGGTGACACTGCCGTTCTCCTACCCTACCCTCCTCAAGAAAACACCCATAGTCCTCTCCCTCGTTGTCCTCTGGATGCTTTCCTTCTTTGTTGGACACTTGCCTCTGATCTTGCCCTCCCTCCAACAAGGCAACTACACAGGTTACTGTGGGCTCCTGTATGTGGCCAAGAGCGAGTACCTCTACGTGATCTGCTTTGGTATCTTTGCTCCCTCACTGCTGGTGCTGGTTTGCCTGCACGTCTCGGTGGGCAGCGTCGCCTACATGCAGCATAAGCGGCTCCGGCACGCCTGCGCCCAGACGGGGCCCCTCCATGCCCACCTGCGCCACTTCAAGGCGCTGCGGACTGTGATCATCGTCCTCGTCGGCTTCAGCCTCTCCTGGGGCCCCTACCTGGTGGGGGGCACCGTGCAGGCCGCCTGCAGCTCCTGCAACCTGGCCGGCCCTCTCAAGGATGCCTTGTTCCTGCTGGGTGAGACCAACTCCCTCATAAACCCCCTCATCTACGCCCTGCACAGTAAAGACATCCGGAACCACCTTGCGAAGCTGCTCCGGTGCAAGAGGAAGGGCCAGGTGAAGCCCCTGGCCTCAAACATCCCAACCGTTGGGAGCTGGGGTGGGGGCCAGCCTGAAGCACCCAGTTCATGAGGGGTCCGTGCCCCGCTACCTCTGCCTGTGCTGCTCCCACAGCCTCCGGACCCAGGGCAGGAGGGGAATGCAGGGTGCCCGGTGCAGCAGAGCCTTCCCACTGCGTCAGCTGTCTATGAGCCGCTGCCAAGAGGCTGCAGCTCATCTGTGATCTCTGCTGTCTGCACTGGCAGCCTTCTCTCCCTCGCATCTGCACAAACCGTCTTCAAGGCTGTGACCTTTGACTGCTTTGGACAAGCTGTGGGCTTTTGTCCCTCTCTCTGCATGGGAACTGCTCTGTCTTATACCTGCAGCAGCCTGAGTGGTGGGGAGGCCATCCTACCGGTGCTGTGTCCTTGGCAGAAGCCCTGGCTGTGCAGAGCAGTGCCGGGGGGGGTGACTTCTGAGCAAGCACCTCCCCATATCCCAGTCACAGGCTGTGACTTCGGTGTGCTGTTTGCTTTTATCGTTGTGCCACATCCACGGGCTGAAATGACTGGTCAGCCTGGGCTGGTTTCTGCCGGCAGACAGCAGGGAGGTTTGCTCAGGAGCACTGACGTGGAGGAGGGGTTTCCTCTGCTGTGAGCAAAGCCTCCTTTTGTGCCTCCATGGCCAAGATGCACTTCAGTGTGGTGCGATGGTCCCTGCCCTACAGCCCCTCTCACGCTGAAACCCCCAGAGAGGACCATGCACAACATCCTCAGGCTGCCCTTACTGTGTCCCACAGCGTGGCAGGGCTGCAGGTAAAACCTTTCTGAGCGTGTGCAAGCGCTGCAGCACCAGGGAGCCTCGCTGGCTTATTTTGCCTTCACACCACACACGTGCTGGTCAGACTTGAACGTTTACTGTCGCCCTGATTGAGCTGCGGAGCTCATCGCTTATGTCAGAAGTTGGGCAGAGCTGCAACATCTTTAGTGTTTGTGTGACGAGGTACGCTGGAGGCTTGATTTTGTCCCGCTGCTCATTAGAAGGGAAGTTTAAGCATCCGTGCAGTCTGTCGAAGAGCCGCCGAATGCTGAAGGCAAGATGCAGGAGCTCATCTTCGCTCAGCTGGGGCTGGGGAGGCAGCCGGCTGACATTGCTGACCTGGGGAGCAGAGGGGAGTGGCATCAGCTGAGTCACAGCAGCACCAGAAGGGGCTTTGGTCTCTCCCTAGAAGACAAATCTGCCTCCATGATAGGAGCCCGTGGAGGATGGGAGCTGCTGTGTCCCTTGTATGGATCATGACTTTCCCTGCGGCACAGCCAGAGTGACTCTTGGGGATGCAGCCAGGGACAGTTGGGACGTGCTCGGCAGTGCTTCTTGCACTCTGCAGCCTCTTGCAAAGAGCCAGGGCTGCCAGGGCCAGGGAGCCCCTCATGTGCACAGCATTGAGTACGGGTGCCCCTCCACTGGGGCAGGACCTGGGGCAGCACAGGGAGCACCTGCTGTGGGATGAGCGTGCTTGCCCAGGGATGGGAGCTTCCGTGGCTGCCCCACTCCCACTGGGGGAAGCTGCCTGTGTGCTTGAGAAATACCTTCACTTTGGTTCCCATGTTGAATTTTGCTTGTTGCCCCTTGCCGAGGAAGGAGACAATGATCTTGTCCTGGCGCAGGATCCTGACCCCCACGTGCTGGTTCAAGGAGATGAAGATGGGTTTCAGCGGGACATGGGGTTCTGGTGATGTGATGCTGTTCGGCCACGTCCACCTTCTCACCCTGTTACCTCCTTCATCCAAATACTGCCCTCCCTCAATAGTCATATTTATCCTACAAGAGAGGAAAAGGAAAGCTCTGAACCCTGCAGCTCCAATGGCTGATGTCCCTCATTCCCCAAAGGGATGGGACTAACTCCCACCTCTCGAGGCACAGCTGGGTAGCCTTGCTCCTCTAGGAGTACCCGATGCAGGGCCCATGAGCTGCTGTATTTATCTTTTAGTTTTTGACTGCTATTAGATTTACCATTTATGACCCCTGAAATTTAAGATCCGCAGCGGAGAGCAAAACTGCTGTGACCCACTCAAACATACCACACAGCTCCGTTCGGATGGTAGCAAGCACTTCTGCCACTGGATGTAAACACCGCTTGTATTTTGGCGTTGATCGGCTCGTCTTCCTGTACTATGCAGATCAGCTGGTTTTTCTCTCGTACAACAAGGATTGCCAGACGTCCGGATGGATAACTGTCTTGAGATTAAGGTGCTCATAACCTCTTTCTTGATGTGGTTTGTTTGTTATTACATACTAAATATTTCAGAGCGCTGCTCTGGAGTGTAAAGATGGGTGTATGACTCAGATCCCTGTTAAAGGGCACATCGAGGCTGGGCTGTTGGTGCTACCTGGGTTGCTGCCAGGGCTTCTCTCCTGCACTGAAGTATTCTGAGCCATTAGAGATTCAGGATGGATTCTTGCTGTTTTCTAACCAATCACCCAGGCAAAACCACTTAGGATTGAAAGTATGAGCCTAGCAATGCGAAGTGATCGAAGTACTCGGCTTGGATGACAGCAGAGAAAACAGGGAGAGGGGAAAAATGTGCTTGCCCCAGCAACCTGACTTGAATGTATCCAAAGAGCAGATATTCGTGTCTCACTGGGGTTTCTCTCCAGCAAGAAGTGCTCCTGTGAGCGCATGTGTTTATGACACTTTGCCATTTGCCACCGCTGCGACTGGAAGTGTCCTTGGGACAAAGGCAGCCTGGAGGGCAGAACAGAGACGACGTCTG
>WAAB01016916.1:0-17208 GCA_013389865.1 Piaya cayana | reverse complement strand
CCTTCACACCACACACGTGCTGGTCAGACTTGAACGTTTACTGTCGCCCTGATTGAGCTGCGGAGCTCATCGCTTATGTCAGAAGTTGGGCAGAGCTGCAACATCTTTAGTGTTTGTGTGACGAGGTACGCTGGAGGCTTGATTTTGTCCCGCTGCTCATTAGAAGGGAAGTTTAAGCATCCGTGCAGTCTGTCGAAGAGCCGCCGAATGCTGAAGGCAAGATGCAGGAGCTCATCTTCGCTCAGCTGGGGCTGGGGAGGCAGCCGGCTGACATTGCTGACCTGGGGAGCAGAGGGGAGTGGCATCAGCTGAGTCACAGCAGCACCAGAAGGGGCTTTGGTCTCTCCCTAGAAGACAAATCTGCCTCCATGATAGGAGCCCGTGGAGGATGGGAGCTGCTGTGTCCCTTGTATGGATCATGACTTTCCCTGCGGCACAGCCAGAGTGACTCTTGGGGATGCAGCCAGGGACAGTTGGGACGTGCTCGGCAGTGCTTCTTGCACTCTGCAGCCTCTTGCAAAGAGCCAGGGCTGCCAGGGCCAGGGAGCCCCTCATGTGCACAGCATTGAGTACGGGTGCCCCTCCACTGGGGCAGGACCTGGGGCAGCACAGGGAGCACCTGCTGTGGGATGAGCGTGCTTGCCCAGGGATGGGAGCTTCCGTGGCTGCCCCACTCCCACTGGGGGAAGCTGCCTGTGTGCTTGAGAAATACCTTCACTTTGGTTCCCATGTTGAATTTTGCTTGTTGCCCCTTGCCGAGGAAGGAGACAATGATCTTGTCCTGGCGCAGGATCCTGACCCCCACGTGCTGGTTCAAGGAGATGAAGATGGGTTTCAGCGGGACATGGGGTTCTGGTGATGTGATGCTGTTCGGCCACGTCCACCTTCTCACCCTGTTACCTCCTTCATCCAAATACTGCCCTCCCTCAATAGTCATATTTATCCTACAAGAGAGGAAAAGGAAAGCTCTGAACCCTGCAGCTCCAATGGCTGATGTCCCTCATTCCCCAAAGGGATGGGACTAACTCCCACCTCTCGAGGCACAGCTGGGTAGCCTTGCTCCTCTAGGAGTACCCGATGCAGGGCCCATGAGCTGCTGTATTTATCTTTTAGTTTTTGACTGCTATTAGATTTACCATTTATGACCCCTGAAATTTAAGATCCGCAGCGGAGAGCAAAACTGCTGTGACCCACTCAAACATACCACACAGCTCCGTTCGGATGGTAGCAAGCACTTCTGCCACTGGATGTAAACACCGCTTGTATTTTGGCGTTGATCGGCTCGTCTTCCTGTACTATGCAGATCAGCTGGTTTTTCTCTCGTACAACAAGGATTGCCAGACGTCCGGATGGATAACTGTCTTGAGATTAAGGTGCTCATAACCTCTTTCTTGATGTGGTTTGTTTGTTATTACATACTAAATATTTCAGAGCGCTGCTCTGGAGTGTAAAGATGGGTGTATGACTCAGATCCCTGTTAAAGGGCACATCAAGGCTGGGCTGTTGGTGCTACCTGGGTTGCTGCCAGGGCTTCTCTCCTGCACTGAAGTATTCTGAGCCATTAGAGATTCAGGATGGATTCTTGCTGTTTTCTAACCAATCACCCAGGCAAAACCGCTTAGGATTGAAAGCATGAGCCTAGCAAAGCGGAGTGATTAAAGTACTTGGCTTGGATGACAGGCAGAGTTTTGCAGCCTCTGGAAGAATCCAAACCACTGGGGGGAAAAATGTGCTTGCCCCAGCATCCTGACTTGAATGTATCCAAAGAGCAGATATTCGTGTCTCAGTGGGGTTTCTCTCCAGCAAGACGTGCTACTGTGAGCGCATGTGTTTATGGCACTTTGTCATTTGCCACCGCTGCGACTGGAAGTGTCCTTGGGACAAAGGCAGCCTGGAGGGCAGAACAGAGACGTTGTCTGGAGCCAATTTGCTTTGGTGGCAGAGCTGAGGTGCACTTTGTACACCTTGAGTCAGCAAGAAGTGAGCCACAGTAAGGAGAACACTCCTGCCCACAGGACAGAGGCAACAGCACTGTGTTGGTACCAGTAGGGAATGTTGTGCTGGTTGGTCTCCAGGGGAGGGATAGGGCTGAGTGCTTTCAGAGCCTGCTCGGACAGCAGTGCCCTTCCATGGGCAGCCAGAGCTCCAGAATTTTGGTCTGAGCACTGGGCTAACGTGTTTAAACTGGGTGCTAAAGGTGCAGGTGCCCATCCCTCATCGAAGCTACTGGCTGGTCTGAAAAACTCCAGACCAAGACAAGTAAGTGCTCTCACAACTGCTTTTTTTCCACACTGAAAGCGAGTATGAATGGTGGACCAGGTCATTCAGTGATAACACAGGCTGGGACATGCTTAAAATTACAATTACAACCCTCAGCTAATGCAGGCAAATGAACCCTGGAAAGGATACAACAACTGTGCTCTTCCATCTGGAAACCGGGTAAGGAATTTCACTCCATGTTTGTAGTATTTTTCCAGCAACACATTCTTCACTGCCTAAGAGTGGAAAAGAAAGGACACAATAGATGAGAGCAGACCTGCACCAGCTGCCCTTTAAATGCAGGCGAGTGCCAGTGGTTCTGGAGTGTGGATGCATCCCAGGTGCGGCCCATCCCATCACCATCTGACACGGCTACTTGCCTTTCCACCCATGAGGGTAAAATCACAGCAGCTGACGTTGTAGGTGATGGGCTTCACCTCAGGTTCTTCTCCTTTCTCATCGGGCACCAGCGTCCGGCCCTCTGGTGATGGGGGCTCCTGGGAAAGCTTGTAGGAAATCGTGCCAGCTTGACTTGAACCTAGAGAGCAAAGGTTTGTGTGCGTCGGGGAGGCTGGCAGCACCCATGTCAGGGCTGCGCGATGCCTCTGCAGGGAGGCTGTGATGCGGGGGTGTGGGTATTCCTGGCTGAAATGCTCCATCCTGGGAGTTTGTCTCAGGGTATTTTCTATCTAGCCAGGACAGTCCGAAGTGTTCAGCCATTTCGGAGAACGGGATTGTGAAAAAAAGATGTATTCTTTGAGTTGGGTACATATACACACCAGTGTGAGTGAAGAATGACTTGTTTCGGATGGCTCTCGCATGCCCTGGAGTGGCAGGACTGGCAGTCTGAAATCCATGGTGCCGCAAAGACCTGAGTGCCCTGCTGTCCTCTGTGAAAATAACCCCATATCGTACATCTAGTTCATCTGCAATTAGTCAAAATGCCTTCGATTTTATAGCTGGATCCAAAGGGCTGCTCAGGAATCCACAGCCTGGGCTAGGAATTAGTGGAGTATTCACCCGACGAGGCAAAATGTTGATCACCCTAATTCTGGCAGTTCCTGCCTTCCACAGGCTTGGATTTGCCAGCTGATTATTCTCTAAGATCAATTTGTGTGCATCTCAGCTGAAACATTCAGCTATAAATACTGAAAGTCACAGCAAGGAGATCCTCTCTGTGCGATGGGAGTGCAACTGCCTTTGTTTTTTTCACGTGAGGGGTTATTTAACGCGGCAGCGTCTAATGGGATTGCACACTTGACAATGAGCTAACACAGCGCCGTTTAAATCCTCCTCTCAATTAGTGAGCATTAGAGACAAGCGATTCCCTCGAATTCATTGTTGTTATAAACTGACAGATAAATACGTAAGGAAATGCAAACTCACGTTTAGCTCTACTCGTCCGCTTTGCTGCCTGGAGAGCTGACTCTCTGGCCATTTGTCTCTCCAGCTGCCTGTAAAAACAAAATATTCCTGATACACGTTTCTTACGTCCCTTGCCTTAGGGACACAAGTTTCTGAACCTGTTTTTCTCTGCGTTTGCATAGTTGCAAATAACAGAGGTAATGGAATATCACCAAAATAATATAATAATAATAATAGCTAAGGAAAAGGAATTGCTTCCATAGAGAGATTTCAGGGAACAGACTGCAAATGCAGTGTTATCAGCGCTATTGATAGCAGAGCTAAATGTCAGAGGGGTTTTACATCCAGTTTTTATGTAAAAGAGAAGGAGCTCTGCCCACAAGAACAAGAAAACAGGTCACCCCCAAGAACATTTCACTGGTTTTATCTGGCTTCCTATAAATTTGGCAGCGGCTGGCAGTGGCTTTGGTTTATGCTCTGTACATGATGTAAGGTACCTGCACCATCAGGCTGCAAAGAATCTTCAAGGAAACTAGCAGTTTCCTTCCAGGTGTGCTGATCTGCTTTTCTTTATCCTCTGCCCTAGGCTTACCTATTTGTATAAGCTTCAGGCTTCTTGCTAAACAACCCAGCAGAAGTCGAGCTTGCAGAGTTCTGACTCCGGAAATTCGAGCCCAAATGCATGTCACACTTGATGCTAAGAAATAGACAGATGGAAATTCAAGCCTTGTGGTAAAAGCTAGACCCAAGTATTATCCCTCTCACAGCTTTTTGGCCCTCCCTGTCTCTAGGTATGAGGTCGGGCAGCAGCAGGATTAATCCCTTAGCACATACCTCACCACCTTCTGATACAGCCTGATACATGAAAAGCCAAGTGGGTCCAGACGTTATAGAATATGAACTTAGAATCATAGAAAAAACAGGTTGGAAGAGACCCACAGGATCATTGAGTCCAACCATTCCCACCAATCTCTAAACCATGTCCCTCAGCACCTCGTCCACCCGTCCCTTAAACCCCTCCAGGGAAGGTGAACTTGAGTTGCCTAAAGCAATTTTTTTTTGTCTTCTTTCATTCCCTCTTGCTGCAGTTTTATTTTCTTAACAACTTGTTTTTGCCATCCAGAGACGCCTGTTGTTCCTTACACAGATCCGATCCCTAGTTCTCCCTGTCGTCGTTTCCCGGTACCTCTGATACACCGTCTCCTTTGACAGCAGCGTGTCAGCTTCGGTGAGGTGGGATTCATCGGGGCTGCCAGCAGTGGGAACGCTCCAGGTGCCCTCGTGGTTCTTCCTCTCGCTAACGATGAACTCGTAGAGGTCTCGATTGCGCTCGCAGCAGAATTGCTGAAAGGCAGAAGAGCGGTGCCAGGAGAGTGAGCCTTTCCCAGCAAACCCCTGCCAGTCCTTCCCACCAGCTCACCGATCCATAATCCTGCGCCAGCGGGCAAGCACCTTCGAAGGAAGGGAACGGCTTCAGCAGGCTGTTACAGTACTCGCACCTCGGAGCACAGTCCTCCTCTGTCTGGAGTGGAGGTGGGAGAGAGAAGAGGAGGAGGGCAGAAATAGGGTATCAGCATGCAAATCTTCATTTGATCTTGGGGAAAGAGGGCTCTGCTCAAAATGCAATGTCACAGGCGTGCAAGAGCTGTCAGGACAGGTCTGTGTCTGTGATATCTTGGAAGGATTTAGCTCAAAACATTAGTGCTGGTGGATGAGGTGCTGAGGGACATGGTTTAGAGATTGGTGGGAATGGTTGGACTTGATGATCCGGTGGGTCTCTTCCAACCTGGTGATTCTATGATTCTACGATAAAGAAAAGCTGATCTGCAGTAAATAACTAACTAAAAAACTTAGAAAAATTGGAATCACTACAGTGATTATGAGGGCCATTCCTTCCAAGGGAAAGCAGAGTCCTCTGACACGTTAACCCTTTCAAATACATCGCTTGGGGCTTTGCAGAGAAAAAATCTCTCCCAGTTGCTTAACTCATGATCATAGAAAAAATTGTGGGGAATTTCCCAAGGAAACCCCAGCAGATTTATGGACAAAAGGTCTGAGTGTATTAGACCAGATGCAAACCAGGGCTGTGGCAGGACGTATTCTGAGCATGAGTATTAGACATTCAGAAAGAAATAACTGGGGGTTTTTTTGAAAACACATTTTGAAACTGAGTTATAGAAGATGCAGCTGCCAAGAGCAGGCTGCACCGTGTACTGTGTGTGTAGCACTTTCACTCAAATCCTTTTCTGAGCATCTTAATTCAAAATAGTTGGCTGGCTTTTGGAAATTCCCTTGCTCCCCACCTCACGCCTAGAATTAACTGTCTTTGATTACTTCACTCTGCTAAGGGTTATGGCTCTGGAACAGGTTGCCCAGTGAAGTGGTGTCTGCCCCATCCCTGGAGGGGTTCAAGGCCAGGTTGGATGGGGCTTGGAGCCCCTGATCCAGTGGGAGGTGTCCCTGCCCGTGGCAGGGGTGGGACTGGATGATCTTTAAGGTCCCTTCCAACCCAAACTATTCTATGATTCTATGATGCAGCAGCAGAGAGAGGAGCTGCACAGCCTCTTGGTTTTCAGGTGTGCACAGCAACCATCATTTGAACAGCCTCACAAAAGAAAAACCTCTTTCATAAAGGAACTCCTGCACTGGCTTGTCAAAGGGCATTATTTTTATATTTCCTATATAGGAATTGTAACAATTAAAATCAGCCATTAAAAAAGGCCCATGCTGGGGGAACACCCACCACTGACTCACCTCGATCTGTACTTTCCTCCGTGACGACTCGGTTCTGTAGGCCAGGAGGGTGGGCAGGCCGACGGAGGGGAGCGTGCGCAGAGAATCCTTGAACAACTTCACAAAATCTTCGTTGAACTCAACGTGGAAAACACCAAAAGCAAAGTGGAGTCATATCTGTGCTCAGGGGTGAAAACATCAAGCGTAAAACGTACACACGTAGCCCGTGTGAGTCCTTACCTCCATGTCACACAGCACCTCTAAGCTGCTGAACTCCTCTGACAGAGCTGCAATAACAGCGAGAGGGAGGATTACTGACCAGCAGTGCTGTGTTTGCAGAGAACTTAGCTCCTAGACACGGTTGTTTTGTTCCTCTGTCAGCCTGCCAGCCTGTTCTCAGCAGCCAACACAGGCTGCTCAAGACCTTCTTGCCAGGCTTGGCCCATGGCTTTCAGTGAGGCGGCCCTGGATCTGTGTGTAGCCCTTCCCACGGACCTGAGGGACCCGAACCAGGCACCGACTGATCAGGGCTTTACAAAATTGTCCCAATGAAGTCATGGAGACAGCTTATTGCTTAAGGTCAGTGACTTGTGCATTATTTGATGATCTCGTGGGTCTTTTCCAACCTGGTGATTCTATGATTCTATTATTCTATGATCCCCTGAAGCATTTCCAGCCCCTCTTGTCCTAAGGTGAAGGGGCTGGAGAACAGGCCTTATGAGGAGCAGCTGAGAGAGCTGGGGGTGTTTAGCCTGGAGAAGAGGAGGCTGAGGGGAGAGCTCATTGCTCTCTGCAACTGCCTGAGAGGAGGTTGTGGAGAGGAGGGAGCTGGGTTCTTCTCCCAAGGGCCAGGGGACAGGACGAGAGGGAATGGCCTCAAGATCCACCAGGGGAGGGTCAGGCTGGACATTAGGAAAAAATTTTCATGGAAAGGGTGATTGGGCAGTGTCAGAGGCTGCCCAGGGAGGGGGTTGATTCACCTTCCCTGGAGGGGTTTTAAGGGACCGGTGCCCCAGGGAGCTGTGCAGGTGGACACTCCTGGTTCTTGCTCTCTCTAATGGGCTTTGCAGCTTCCGTATAATCTCTATCAACCGCTGCTCCATCCCAGCCCACGTAGATGATTTACCACTAGCTCAAGCTTGCCTGTTCTGTACTTTGATTGTTACAGGGGCTGCTCTACCGAAGAGCTGTGAAGCTCCACCTAAGGTACAAATGTTTTTCTCCTGCAAACACATTCCCAGTGTATTTCCAAATGCACACAGAGTGTGCTGCGTATCGGGGTGGATCTGTGCGCAGCAGCTTTCCCCAGGAATTCCAGCTGCTGTGCTGTGTTTGCATCCCAGGTCACTGCTCCTGCTCCCAAAGGCACGTGAGGTGCAGGTGATGCTCTCTGAGCGAGGAAGGCAGCCTGGCACTCAACGTGAAGCGCAAAAGGGATGGGATGAGGCAGCAGCTCCCCCAGATCTGCTGGGCGCTGAGGTGCTGTACTTGAGTGGGCAAGCCAAGGAGTGGGTTACTCAGTCACGTGGCGGATGACTCAGCTGAGCAGGAGGAGAAAAAAAAAGGTGGATGTATTTTCAGCTCCTTAGAGGCGTTCCCTGCACCTTTCCCAGGAATACAATGCACTATTTCTGCCATCTGCCGAGCACTCCTACGCCTGCTGGCTGGCAGAGCATCCCCGCATGCCTAATGGGGACCCAGTGCTTCATTTACACCTAATGGGGACCCAGAGCTTTTTTTACACCTAATGGGGACCCAGAGCTTTTTTTACACCTAATAGGGACCCAGCGCTTTGTTTACACCTAATGGGGAACCAGTGCTTTGTTTACACCTAATGGGACCCAGCACTTCACTTACACCTAGTGGGACTCACTGCTTCATTTACACCTCCTGGGGACCCAGAGCTTTCTTTACACCTAATGGGGACCAGGTGCTTTATTTATACCTGACAGAGAGACCTCCTCACTCCCTGAAAGGAGGTTGTAGTGAGGTGGAGGTTGGTCTCTTCTCCCTGCTAGTGGAAATGGCCTCAAAAGGCACCAAGGGACATTTAAGTTGGACATCGGGAGGAATTTCTTTACTGAAAGAGTTTTCAAGCACTGGCAGAGACTCCCAGGCAGATGTTGGAATCCCCATCCCTGGAGGGGCTTAGAAGGTGGGTAGATGGGGACGTGGGGACATGGGCTGGTGCTGCATTTGGCAGGGCTGGCTGGCTGGCTGGACTCGATGCCGTCAAAGGTCTTTTCCAACCCAACCCGTCCTGTGATTCTATCCTAGGAAGCAGCTCAGCAGCGAGGTGAGCGAGGGGGCTGCAGATGGGGGGGTCCCCTAGGAAAACAGGCGTGAGAAACCTCTTGGTGGAGCAGAGCTGCTGCTGCCACCTCCCCACGCTGTGATGGCTCCGCTGTCACCCGGCTGATCCATCCCCTGGGTCGGACATGGACCGAGACCCCTCAGAACCCCTCAGGAGCCGAACTGAGTCCCACGGCCCCAACGGGCAACGGGAACCCCGGGGGCAGCTGCGTCCCAGCAACAGGACAGAGGGAGGTAGTGAGGTGGAGGTTGGTCTCTTCTCCCTGCTAGTGGAAATGGCCTCAAAAGGCACCAAGGGACATTTAAGTTGGACATCGGGAGGAATTTCTTTACTGAAAGAGTTTTCAAGCACTGGCAGAGACTCCCAGGCAGATGTTGGAATCCCCATCCCTGGAGGGGCTTAGAAGGTGGGTAGATGGGGACGTGGGGACATGGGCTGGTGCTGGGCTTGGCAGGGCTGGCTGGCTGGACTCGATGTCCTCAAAGGTCTTTTCCAACCCAACCCATCCCGTGATTCTATCCTAGGAAGGAGCTCAGCAGCAAGGTGAGCGAGGGGGCAGCAGATGGGGGTTCCCCTAGGAAAACAGGTGTGAGAAACCTCTTGGTGGAGCAGAGCTGCTGCCGCCACCTCCCCACGCTGTGATGGCTCCGCTGTCACCCGGCTGATCCATCCCCTGGGTCGGACATGGACCGAGACCCCTCAGAACCCCTCAGGAGCCGAACTGAGTCCCACGGCCCCAACGGGCAACGGGAACCCCGGGGGCAGCTGCGTCCCAGCAACAGGACAGAGGGAGGGGACCGAGGGGATGGGGAAGAAGGGATGGGGAAGAAGGGATGGGGAAGGGGATAGGGATGGGGATAGGGATGGGGAAGGGGATGGTGTGGGATGGGGATGGGGCTGAGTTGGGGACAGGGATGGAGATGCGGCTAAGATGGGAATGGGATGGAGCTGAGATGGGGTCTGGGGCTGAGATGGGATGGGGATGGAGCTGGAGCCAGGGCTGAGACTGAAGCAGGAGGCTAGATCTGGAGCTGGAGCTAAGGTTGGAGCTGAGAGTGGGGCTGTCCTAGGTGTGAAGCTGGAGCTGGAGCTGAGAGAGCGGCTCAGGCTGGAGCTGGGCTAGGAGCTGGAGCTGAGACTGGAGCTGGGGCTGTCCCAGGTGTGGGGCTGCACACACCGTGCTCCCCAGGGAGCTCCAGGGCAGCTACGAGCAGTGGTCCCAGCTGTGAGCAGTGGAGCCTGCATTCTTTACAGGAGTTGGACACAAAAATATCACAGTAATTCCTTGTGAGGTGATTTTTCAAGGTCGCTTCCAAATTCTCAAGGCTGGAACAAGATTCCTCTCGCTGAGACTGTCCTTGTCGTTCTCCTTTGCTTTCCTGGGGACTGCTGCCAGGCATCGGGTGACATTTGCATAGGACTTTGATGGCTCCAGGAGCTCTTCCCTGGAGGAATGCAGTTAGGTCTCTTATTCCTCACCATGGATTATATTTATTCACACCAACCTTCATCTGTCATTTCACGTCTAGTTTTCCAGTGTCACGAGGTTTCCTACTGCCGAGTAACTCAGCAGATTGTGTCACCTCACAACTCGTTGCCTCTTCCAAATGGCAAACATCTTCATACGCAGCAAATCCATCTGCAGAGCCTGCGTTAGTCTTGAGTATCGGACTGCGACTTCACTTTGCACAAGCCCGTCTGTCGTTACCGCTGGTGGAACCCAAATCCCTACCCGATTCTCCTGATTGTGCTGCAAAGCGTCCCTCGTGGGTGGCCGGGCTGGAGCTCTGGCGAGCACCCTCGGTAACCGGGAAGCAGGAGCCGCTGCCGCGCACAGGGGTGTCAGCACAGCACGCCACACAAGGCAGTTTTTGTAAAATATTTATTACAAAATAGAAGCAAATATGACGACTGTTGCAAACCAGCCCCGCAAACAAGCACTGTCTCTAAGGTTCTTTGTTGCATTATTATTCTTTGACAATAATCAATAATCAACATGTGGGCAGCCGGAATGTATTTGTGTATTTTTGGCTCTGCTGGTTGGGCAGAGAGAGGGGCACCTCTTGCTTTCAGCCGCACCGGCTGCGAGAGGACGGGCCGGGCTGGGCTCCCCAATCCCCCTAGAACAGACAGCGCCAAACCTGCTCTGCTTTACCCCAGCCCCTCCTCCTGTTTTCTGTTCTTGAGAGCAAACAACGCGATATCCATCCATTTTTAATAAGGGAGCAAGAAATGGAGCAGCAACACAAAAGAGAATATTATTCCCCCCCCTGAGCTTGGGTTTCCTTTCCCTGAAAAAACCTGTTAATTAAAGTTCAGCAGCATGAGAGAGCAAGTCTGTGCTCCAACCAGGAATGCAGCCCTTCAACTCCCGTAAGCTTCGTGTCTCACAGAAACACTCTTTAAATAAAATAGAATTAAATTAAAAAAAAAAAAGGTGACTCTGTATGCACGTGGAATCTTCCTAAGGCACCCAAGAATTTTTAAAAAACCCACCTTTTTTTCCAATTCGTATTACTTATGGGATACTCTTATTCCTCTCCGAAGTTAAAGATGTTGGCTAGGGAGGAACCTTAGCATTGGTGGTAACATAAATAAAAAAGAACAAAACAAAGACCAACCGTGAACCCCAGCGCCTGAGAGATACCAGCTACACAAAGACATCACGGACAGCAGGTGGAAATGGTCACGTTGATGCCGAGGTTTCCATTATCAGCGAAAAGATGCGCTACGGCCGTATCAAAAATGAGGCAGTCGCTGTTCTGGATGACTGCGCCCACCCCGTCGTGGATGGAGCGAGGCGTCGCCTCCCAGGTGAGCCGGCGGCGGTTGCCGTTCAGCTCCAGTCTGTAGGCAAAGTTCTCTGCTTGCTTGCGGGTCCCGATGAGCAGCACGATGGCGAAAAACTGCTGGTGGCCCTCGTACTTCTCCTGTTTCTCCAGCACCAGCATGAAGTGGTGACCGAAGCACGACTGCATCATCACCCAGTCAACCGCCCCGGGGAGGTTAATGTCCGTGGCCAGGAAGACGATGTCTTCTCCCTGCAGGGTGGTGATGCTCTTGTGGGCGTGCATGAGGTGGGACATGACGGCTTCCAGGGATCCCTGCCACTTGCAGGAGGCACCGGGGCATGGGCAGGAGTAGGGGCGATACTGGCAGATGTCCTCATGCTCTGGCTTTTCTGTGTGGTGCAGGGTCAGCGAGCAGCCTGTCGTGGCGTACTGGAAAAAGACCAAACACAAACCGTCAGGAAAGGCACCAGCACGGGTGGTCGCTGCTCCCGCCTGGCAACTGGAAACACTGGTGAGCGACCAGAACTCTTGCTCTCATCGCAAACTTTGTGTTAGATACATCTGCCTAGCCCTGGATTCAGAGCTGGGCTTTACTTATTTTTGTTTCCACTTAAAAATGGGTTCCTCTTGTCTTTTGTGGTGGTTAATTTTCTAATTCAAGCCCTTAGATACAGCGGATTGTAAAAGGTTGAGTTGTAGTTAGCTTTGCTCTTGCAGTTAGATCTGATCGGTCCAGATCAGCTGAAGTGGTCCCGGTTTGAGCTTTTCTTCTCTTTAAAAAGAACAAAGGATTCTAGTTTCAGCGAGCGGCTATTTTTATCAGATGTACCTTATTACCATCACAGAGCAAAAGCACCTCCGTTACATTAAAATGCAGATTCCCCACAGCTTTTTTTTTTTAATTTAAACAGTGAAAAGTTTCAAAACTGTGATTGCAAGAAGCGGAAAGGGAGAGGACAAGGTCCTAGCATAAAGCTAGGACACAAACAAGTACCATCTAACTTCTCTTAACATCAATGGGCAACTTAAGAGGCTTAATTTGCTTCAAACAACTGTGTTTTTCCGTTTTCTGCAGCCAGCTCTGTAGTCCACACTGACCATGCTGCTTCCATGCTACCTGCTAAAGAAAAAGCCTCTCCTGTTCTCCACAAGAGCACAGCTCCCTGTCTCCAGGTATCTGTGGGGGTATCAGCATCATAGAATGGTTTTGGTTGGAAAAGGCTTTTAAGATCATCTAGTTCAATCATGGATCCAGCCCTCCTCAGTCCACCACTGGACCATGTCCCCAGGTATGACATCTACTCGCCTTTTAAACATCTCCAGGGATGGGGACTCAGCCACCTCCCTGGGCAGCCTCTGCCAGGGCTTGACAAGCCTTTCAGTAAAGAAATTCCTCCTAATAACCAACCTAAATCTGCAATGGTGCATCTTGAGGCCATTTCCCCTTGTCCTGTCACCAGGGAGAAGAGACCAACCCCACCTCGCTACAACCTCCTTTTAAGTAGTTGTAGAAGGTGATTAGCTCTCCCTTCAGTCTCTTTTACTCAAGACTAAACAACCCCAGGTCCCTCAGCCGCTCCTCACAAGGCTTCTGCTCCAAACCCTTCACCAGCCCGTGATGGCTGATAGAGCCAGGGTGTGAATGATTAGTTCGGGGCTGGTGTGTGCGCCAGAAATTGCAGCTCAAGGGTCAAATGCCCAATGTGCAAATCACCCACGTTGCAAACTCAGTGCTAGGAGTACTGGGACAGAAACTTGACCTTGTGCTTCTGGAGGAGCTTGTTTTGTAGGCCATGAAGAGTTAGTGTGAGCCTTCCCTATTGTGTCTGTCCCTGCTGCTTAATCATAGAATAGTTTGGGTTAGAAGGGAACTTAAAGATCATCTAGTTCCAACCCCCCTGCTGTGGACAGGGACAGGGATGAGCTTGGAGCTCATCGTAGTGACACCGATGTCACTCTGCACGTCCTGCTCTGAACTTCACTTTGACAGGGCGGCTCTCTGAGTGTCCTAAAGCATTTTTGGGTTTGTTTTTTATCTTTTTCCCTATCATCCACTGCTAAACACCCCTCATACCGCTGCCCAGCCGGGCTGCTCTCAGTGTGCAAACAAACACTGATTTGCTATCAGATAATTCTTCCTTTAGTGCCGGGCTAGTTCGTGCATGTTGGAGACAAGTCCCACCGTGAACTGGAATGCAAGAAGGAAGCGCCTGCAGTTTCACACTGGGCAGACGAGGCATCCTGGTCCCGTGTCATCGCCACAGCCGCACCGGGATCACCTGAGCATGAAAACCTTCCTCAAGTCCCATCACAAAGGCCACGGAACCACAGCAGGGAGCAGATCTGGGCGAGTACTCGAGGCTGCGGGAGGCCTGTGGTTCTGCCGATGACCACAGGCAACGTTCACCACCCAACTTGTTTCCTTGTCGCCTTCAGATGAAGCGGTTAAGCTGGGAAACGCCTGTCCCACCCTGCGTGGTTCAGTCGGTGAGCAGCTACCAAGCACAGTTTGCCTCACCCAGCTGCTGGGAAACTCCATTCTAGTGTCTTTTCAGGAAGCTTTCAACTTGTAAGATTTATTTGGACAGAAACCCCAAAGATACGGAAGAACCTCTGTGCAAATTAAGTCAGCTTCATCACTAGAGAGAACCTTTGTATTATTTCCCACTCGCACTTACAAGATGAAAGAAAGCAACTAATTTTGGTGCTCATTATTTAGGAGTTTGAGCATGTTTACAATGGGCACTTTATCGTTCACAGATTGCTCAGAGCACTAAAAGGCATTTTGTGTTTTCAGTAACTTTACTGTGATTTTTATCTAGAGAATGACCAGCTGGAGAAGTGCGTGTGGCCAATAAATCCGAATCTGGACTTGCCGGACAACACAGGGGCTGCTGTTCGGTTCTTCTGGGACACACAGGGTGGGGAGATGTTCTTGGACGTTCTACTTGTTAGTGCTTACTCCTGTACCCAAGAAGAAAGCAAACTTGAAGGGGTGAAGAAGGCAATTCTATCTATTAAGGGCTAAGAAACCTTTCTGTTGGCAAGTGAGTAAAGTAACATCTCACAAGTAAAGTTAGGAGTGTCTTACCTTCTCTTTACAGGGAAGTCTCTGTGCTTTTTATTCCTTTTTATTTTTACCTGGCACCCAGCAGGCAGCAGAGCTGCACCTCAGTGCAATGAGTGACTCTGGTGTGGGGAGCTGCTCCAGCCTGGGAGCATCAGTTCCGTTTAGGACAAGCGGGGAACACCAGCTGTCACAGATAAGACTGTTGAGATGCTTGAGGAAATGAGAACTAGGCCAGCATTTCAGTGCAAAGGCAGCACTGGCTGTTTCTATTCCCTAGGGCTCAGTCTGGGTGTGTGTCTTGTGGCACTTGTTGCTGTGTTCAGCAGAGCCTGTGCCCACCGCTGCGCTCCACCTCTCCACCAAGGGGTTAACTCCCATTGAGAGCAGTGAAACAGCCTCGTAAAAGCTCTACAAAACCCCAAAAGCCACCCTGAGCCATCTCACGACCCGGGCTGTGCTGCAGGAATGACACCGATGATTCCACTGGAGATGCCGTCACCCCCTGTGTGTCCCTAACGACCCTCCTGCGGGTCTCACCGGAAAAGCTCGGCATGTGGATTCTGCAAAGTGGACTCAGGGGACGCAGATAACAACACAATAGCCAAGGACTGCACCCACCTAACCACAGCCCTGCTCAACGTCCAGCTCAAGCCCAGTACAGAAATGTGACTGTGAGTCAAACATCTTATTCCCTAAATAATGAGCAGCCCGAGAGCCCTTTAAGCTTTCCTGCATGGCAGCGGGCTGCACACCTCTCCCCTCGAGCAGGGACACCTCTCAGGGTTTCTCCTCAAGGTTAAGAGAATCCTTATTCAATAACTGAGTTGAGGATAAGTGCACTGAAATCTCGCGACCCGAGCTAAGTGATACAAAGGATTGATTGCACATAAATAATCCTCTAGATGTAAACCACTGACCAAGTCTGGATCCAGCCGCAGCCAGACTCCTCCCTGAGTAGGAGTTTAGAAAGCAGAAGGATTCTGTCTGTATCTCATGACTCAACAGGAGGGTCTCCTCGACAGTCCTGTCTGACCCTGCTTCCCTGTGCAGTAAATAATCCAGCGGACCTTCCCATCAAACCCTGTCTGACCCTGCTTCCCTGTGCAGTAAATAATCCAGCAGACATTCCCATCAAACCTTGACGAACCGCAGTCACATCTACTATCAAACCCCGGGTTAAATCAGTGTTTCTGTATCAACACACAGACCGCTGCTTCTCTCTTAGGAGTGAAGTGCATCACTCCATCTGTGACGCCAGGGACTCCACCTCACTGCTGTGACTTTGCAAATATGATGGAGAGTAGCTTGGCAACGACAGCAGCCAATTCCCTCAGGATGCCAGGAGGCATCTTGTCTCGTGTTCCGGATCGGTGACAGACCCAGCAGCTCGCAGATCTGCCCCTCTGCCGCTCCAGCCTGTGGTTTTAAAGTGCTTACAATATTATGGAGGTACGAGCATCGAGGAGCTCGGACCTGACAGCTCCCCAGCTCCACCCATCCAACTGCCGAGAACTAACGAGACACGATCAGAATTTCGGCTATCAAATTAAAGCACGTTTTCTAAGACTGAGCATCGTAGAGTCATAGAATTGCTTGGTTGGAAAAGACTTTTGAGATCATCAGGTCTAACTGTGCCTGTCCATGCCTAAACCAGATCCCCGAGCACCTCATTCACCTGTCTGTGAAACCCCTCCAGGGACGGGGACTCCACCACCTTCCTGCGCAGCCTCTGCCAGGGCCTCAGAACACTTTTGGTGAAGAAATCTGTCCTGATCATCATAGGTTAAAAAAATAGGGGTGGGAAAAAAAAGGCTAACCTTCCGATCTCCCGGTTTTGCCAAACGCTAGGTCAACATTTAGAGCAGGATTTTCAGGGAAGTAGAAAGAATCATAAGAAGTTTTGGCACTCTCATCACTTTATTTTACTTTAGAAACATGTGGAAGCATGAAACAGGCTCACGGAGGCCAGCAGAGCCTTGCTTTCTGTTCCATGTTTATGATGGGGAAGAAATAAAGGAAGGAAGGGGACAGGGATGAGCAGAAAACTTTTTAAGACAGGGGGATGGGGATGATGGCAGGGGAGTCTGCATGGTGCTGCTGGGCTATACAATCATAGAATGGTTTGGGTTGGAAGGGACCTCAAAGCCCATCCAGTCCCACCTCTGCCATGGCCAGGGACACCTCCCACTGGGTCAGGGGCTCCAAGCCCCATCCAACCTGGCCTTGAACCCCTCCAGGGATGGGGCGGCAACCACTTCACTGGGCAACGTGGACCAGGGCCTCCCCACCCTCATCATAAAGAATTTCCTCCTAATGTCTCATCTAAATTTCCTTTCCAATTTAAAGCCATTCCCCCTTGTCCTATCACTATCTCCATCCTCATCCCATCCTCACTCTCATCCCCCTCCCCATCCCTGTCCTCATCCCCAAACTCTTCTCCACTTCTGTCCCCATGCTTAAACTCTTCTCCATCCCCGTCCTTACCCTCATACTCAAACTCTTCTCCATCCCTATCCTCACCCCTCAGTCTTCTCCATCTCCATCCTCACCCTCATCCCCAAACTATTCTCCATCCCCATCCCCAGACTCTTCTCCATCCTCACCCTCATCCTCAAACTCTTCTCCATCTCCATCCTCGCCCCGCTCCCCATACCCAAACTCTTCTCCATCCAGAT
>WAAB01016915.1:235803-284204 GCA_013389865.1 Piaya cayana | reverse complement strand
TCCACACTCCAGACTTTCTCCAGAACACTTCAAGCCAATATCCCATTTAAGTTTTCTGCTAGATAATTTGCCTTCATAAGCTAGGAGCACATCTTTAGGGTTGAACCCCTGAGCTCCTCCTTTTTTTGGAAATGCTGCAGTGGCTGTTGCTGAATGTTGGCCTGAATGTGCACCTTTCATGTTCAGGCCAACAAAGCCTACGACTGAAGGAAATAGGGATGTTTACCTGGCTTACCTTGCAGAGATCACAGAATCACAGGATCACCAGGTTGGAAGAGACCCATCGGATCATTGAGTCCAACCATTCCCATCACTGGTAATTGACAATTCAAGGCTTACAGCTGAGGTTTCTCCAGCAGCTTTGATACAGGGAGTATTGATTTCATGGCAGAAGAAGAAAGATGCTAATGAATCTCACATTGTTTTCTAATACCGTTTTGAATATTCATCCTTCAGTGTTCAAACCTTCTCGAGAACATTCCTTAGGCATGAAACACCCACATTGTAGCTTTTACATACAAGAAAGAATTTGCTGTTCTCAAAGTCTTGTGGAAATATATGACCCCTACAAATGTGGAATTTAAAAGTAATATCTGCTTAGTGCTGAATACTCTTTGCAATAAATGTTTTAACTGAGATTTATTACACTAAATTTATAACCTCTTAAAGATGATGTAAGGGTCTAGGTCTGCATAATTAGAAAGGCAGAGTGTTAATGCTCACATATTGAAAACATCTGTACCTAAAGTAAGGGAAAATAATATTAGGATAATATCTTGGCTGCAGTCTTATAAAATTCTTGAAGTTCCCTGCACTCTCCCCCAATAACAAAATGTAAACCTGCTTATTCAGTCAAAGGTTTGTCAAGACATGGTTTCATAGTAGTTTCTAACCCATCATAGGAAGTCAATGCAGGTCTACTAAATCTCCATTGAAAGGTCTTTGTGTAGCTCCATTCCCTGATCCTTCATTGCCTGCCTTCTCTTGAACCAGAGGATTTCTTGAGAAAGTAGTTCTTTTTTCCTCCCCATGGTGGCAGACATTCTGGTGTCAAACATGTTCCCCCATTCCCTTTTCCCTGCTGCCTGTCTACAATGAACAGAAAACTAGGGTGAAGAACCCAACTGAGAAATGGAGCAAAGAACAAGCAGAGCTCATTTTTGACTGTGGAGATGATTCTGGATCCAATAATGCTTCCCTATGGCTTCTAGGCAATTGTGCTGATTCCTACCATCTTCTCTACTCATTTAAGCAATTAACACAGTAGATGTTTATCTTCTATTCTCTCAAATTTGTTATATAAGTTGCTACTTGATGTGAAAGTTCAGACCATTAATGTACTAGCAGTGTTAATATTTAATGATCTAAGGCATGGGGAGGAAGATGGAGATCAATATTTGTGCAGTGTTTTCCACCTCTTAAGAGAGCTACATTTTTTTCCCTCTCTTCTATGTATCCATGGATTACTAAGATTAATTGAAGTAAGTGCATTGACTAGATAATGACAGTGGGCCCTCAGTCTCATAGTTATTTCATTCTAGCTCTTCGTACCGGTAATAGGAAACCAGAGGCTTCATGGCTTCTCTAACATGAACTTGTTAAAAAAGTCGGAAATCTTTCTTTTCTGAAAAGGGAAAGTCTTTCTCTTATGAATATTCCTGGTCTTGATGAATCCTCAAGTCTTTCAGGATTAAAAGTGAGGAATCCATTTCTAGCATGCCCATGTCTTTCAGAGAAGGTTTTTAAAGGTACAGAAGAAATGGGGTAGAAATCCAGTAACATATGGGGGAATCTTTGAGGCTGAAGTCAGTTGGATTTATTTTCAGCTACTCAGTAATCATTGGTTTCTCTTGAGACTGCTCTGCATTGATGAGGTGTTCATTTCTTCATACACACAATCTTCCAATAATGTAGCTATTGTACAATAATTGGCTCTCCCTGCTTATAAGAATTCACAGTCTGTAGCAAGCTATAATTTTTTTCACTTTTCTGTGTGGCTTGTCAAGGACCTGCACGCACCAGCTTACCAGACTGGACCTTACCTTTATGTCTCTGCGGAATGGCTTCTCATGCATTGCTGGGTAGATTGCTGGTCATCGTTAGAACAATAAACATAGTCCTTAATCGGTCTCTTCTTAGAGACATTGTCTGCTTTTCCCAACTGCATGGTCGCATGCTCAGGAATCGCTTGCTGTTGCAAATGATTAGACCTGTGTCATGGGTGTAACATCTTGGCTGATGCATAAGAGAATTCTCAATAGCAGCACAGGGAAATGACTTCTTTTCATTACACTGAGTCTGTGATTAAATTCCAAAGGAACTTTTCGCAGTCTCTTAACTTTTGGCTGCTTAACTTTTGGGTGTCTGAATTTGCTTTTGAGTATCACAAAATGATTAAAAAATTACCTCCTGGGACTGCCAGTGCATGTGGTGAGACTGAACTGAAGAATTGGGCCTCAGACCCAAGAAATACTTCTACCCAGAAAATTGTGCCTTGAGAGGTTAGGCCGACAGATGTCCTTTTGAGTCTCAGCCTGACTAACTTAAGGTGCTGCATTGAAGGAACTTTTCTCAGAGGTGAACCCTAGGAGTGAATGAACCAACGTGTCTTTACCAATATGGAACTGGCTGCAGGACTGACTGTTCACATGAAGATCATCTGCTCAGAGACAATAACCATGCCAGATTCTCACATGGAGAGAAGGGGAGGGGAAGATATCTAACATACGCTCTACAAGTAGCATGCATTTCATATATTGGATTTAGGATGACAAATACACACTTTTGCGTGCATTGCAGGATTTTATTTTAGACATGTGGTGTATGGTATTTCAAATATTACGTGACTGGATGCAAATGTACTGTATACTTAACAACTGAGATCACAAACTTGATGGCCTCTCAATTATATTGATGACATGTATTTAGAGTGTGCATACAGTCCTGGGAGTCCCTTGATCAAATGTGTTTTTATTCAGTTTCACAGAAGGTTTGTACATCCTCTATGAACTATAACCTTATGCAAAATATAATTGCTCTATATTTTTTGTCAGTTTTGTTAGTCAGGCTAGGATAAAGAATATAATATGAATTCAGCATTCCTCTCCAGGTCTAGTGTCTGAAAGAATTAACACAATGCTGCTGCTAATGTGCATAGTAACATTAGTCCCTGATTATTTTATTATTTCTTTAGTAGCGTGTTGTGCCAGATAGCTGGTACAATTTTGAGTGTGTGGTTTAAAGAGCAGTAAACCACTGATTGTTCAGTTTTAATCTGATAAGAAGAACTACTGCTAACATGAGACCGTAGGTAGGAGAAATGTGTTGTGCTCTTTACCCTGCCTGCCTCCTCTGCTGCTGTATTCTAACCAGGACAGTCAGTTCAGCAGCCCTTTCAGGCAAGAGGCTGCACTGGAAGGGCTCCGTCCGGGGTGGTTACAGTTCCCAGTGCCATCTAGTGGTGTTCCTCCTGAAAATAACTGGAAAAGAGAGATCTAGAAAGGAATTTCATTTCCCAGTATAATTTGCCAGTAGCTTGGTGAATTCTTCCTATCTGAAATGGAATTTCATTGCTAAACGACATTTTAAACAAAACAATAACAGAAGGATGTACAGCAGCTCAGAGGACTTGAGACAAGCTTCTTGTGCAAAGTACTGTTGCAAAGAGATAATCATCTAGAGCTTAAATGCTACAAGAACTGTGACTTCTTAGCTTTCATGCATGAGCATGAAAATTACTGCACAGTAATTTCCACCCTTCATCTACTCCAGCTGAACTTTTACAGCCTTTTCCTCCTCCAACAACTCCTTGTCCTTCCTGTGCTGAGGAAGGAGAAGGAGAAGGAGGAATAGAAGGAGAAGGAGGAGGAATAGAAGGAGAAGGAGGAAGAATAGAAGGAGAAATAGAAGAAGGAGAAAGAGGAATACAAGGAGGAGGAGGAAGAGAAAGAGGAGGGATAGGAGGAGGAGGAATGGTTTAGTGTTTGATAGGAATGGTTGGACTCAGTGATCTGGTGGGTCTCTTCCAACCTGGTTATTCTATGACTATCATTCTATAGTTAAGAAACTGTAATAAGTGTTGGTCTAAACTCAGAGGCAGACTCAAAAAGACTCCCTTTTTATACCTATGCACAGTCCTCTGCCCTTGCATGGACCCTGAGGTAGCACTTGGATTAGGGAAAGGCCGAAGGAATAGGATATTGGAAGGATCAGAAACAGAATGAGTCAGGGGATGCTTATTTTCTGCACAATGCTACAGTGGCCCTGTACATTGTCTTTCAATCCTCATCTCATTCTCTGTTAGGGACTAGAAGGTAAGCTAGCTGAAAAAAAAAAGCCTGGGATTTGCCTATTATTATTTACCTGAAATTTTTAATGCATTCATTTAACCTGATAAAGCAAACAGTAAGAAAAGCCCATTTCGGAGCTCTTACCCCTCCCTCCCTCCCATTCTGCCAAGGCCTCTCCTAAAAGCTCCTTTTTATATCTCACAGGCATATGTTTCAATTTTCACTTGTGGGGTGTGATATTTGGTAACATACGGATGAGTCATATTAATATGTTTGTGAATCAAAACACAAACTGCCCTCAATCATTGCTAGATGTGCTGCAGCCTTTATTCTTGTGGTAGCACCTGTCCAGTCTTAATCCCACTGTGCTGTTTACTGCACCTGGGCTTTTCTCAAATGTGTTAAACCTAGAAACCTCACCAGTTCTAGCTCCAGCAGGAATATCTTTCTGCTTTCCTGAAGTGAATTTTCATTTTAGGCCAAGAAAGGGCTATGAAAATTCTCTAACACGAACCATCTGATATGTCTCTCTTTAAAGCAACAAGCAATGAAAAGTGTGGGATCAATTTAAGGAGTATTTTTACCTTCAAAATAAAATATTGGCAAAATATAATCAAAATGTTAAGAAAACAAACACTGAAACTGTGCGTCAACATAGCCACATCTGCTGTAAGCAGTATGGGAGTATTACTCTGCTATAAATTGCTATAGTTTTCTAAGCTATAGAACACCAAGGAATCTGTCTCCACTCGAGACTGCAATAATCTCTTCTCATATGACCAAACTTGAAGTCGTATCCTACAGTAAAGCCTATACTTCTGCTGATATAAAATCCCCTTGCTAGAATATAGTGATTCCCAGATCTTACTCACAATGAGATTTCAGCCTCTTCTAAGTCTTCTCTTACTGTTTCATGGTCAAGATGGCACAGAACTTCTCCAGTAGGAAAAAATAGGTTTAGTGATGAATTCCTGCAGGTGTAATAAGGACAAAGGAGATCATTTTCTCCAGAAACATTTGACTTTTGTTGGATTATGAATTCCCTCACTGTTCAGGAAAGCGTACTCAGTCCACATCCCCATTTTTGTTACTTTTTTCCTGACTTACTGGATTGTTCTCATGAGAAGCTGTGCAGGAAGCCTTACAGCACTTGTCCTTGGCAATTCTGAGAGAGAGGCAGGAGCTAAGTGTTTACTGCTTACAGATGTATTCCATACAAATTTCCACCAACAAATAAATATTAAATCATTATTCTATGATAGACTAAGGTATATAAGAGGATACATGAGCCGTTTGAGGTAACCTAGGAGGGCAACCAGCCCTTTCGGTAATAGAATCATAGAATCATAGAATCATAGAATCATAGAATCACCAGGTTGGAAGAGACCCCTCGGATCATCGAGTCCAACCATTCCTATCAAACACTAAACCATGTCCCTAAGGACCTTGTCTACCTGTGCCTTAAACACCTCCAGGGAAGGNAGCCGTTCCTCATAAGACTTGTTTGTCAGCCCCTTCACCAGCCCTGTTGCTCTTCTCTGGACTCGCTCCAGAGCCTCAACATAGACTCCTAACCCTGAGCTTCAGCTCGAATTTTGATTCACAACTGGCAAACCAAGAAGGCCCATGAGACTGAAAAAAAAGAGATCAAACATGGTATTGTTAGAGAAGGAAGTTGCTCTTCTGAGAGGAACAGGATGGCACTTCTGTTGAGTATCAAAGAGGCCGTGTGGGTTATTGCTGACCTGATTGTCTGCAGAGTGGAGTTGCCACATTCTTTTATTTGATGATGATTTGCACACAGGGTAAGCTTTAGTATGCATCATTGTACTGGCAAAAGACAGAGCCAGTGTGGTTCTGTACAAGTTGTGTAACTTTACTCAATAGTTGTTTACTAGTTGTGTCTAATTGAACATGTAACAGTCTGTTCTAACCAGGATTAATATTTACTTTGCTTCTGTTTCCCTTTTTTAATGTTTTATTTGAAGACATTTTTTATTTCTTTTGGCTGTTCTAAAGCTTTGTTAAGCTGTGGGAGGTGGTCACATTAGTATTGTGTTGAAACATCCCTGGGAATGCATCTTAAGACAAATTCTTATTATATTAGCTTTTACTGGAGTGATGTTTCTTTGTATTTTGTGCTACTAGTGCCAGTTCCTGCTTTTATGATGATATTGCTACAGTTCATGACATAGAACAAATGGAGTTTAGTCCAGATTTTTACTTTCAAGAGTTTTTTTAAAGTCTTCGTTTTCACAAAGGGAAAAGGAACAATTTCTCAGTGGGCAGCAAAGGTATTTCAGCTTAGAATGGGTTAGTCCTAGCCTTATTCTGTGAACTGCAACCTTTCCCAAGGAGGAATATATCGCATTCTTTTTGTATGGAGTGCACTCAGCCCTGACATTGGATACATTTCTGTTCTCCTTCAGTATTTCAGGCTTCTAAGCCTGTTGTTGATTCAACAGTACTGGACAGATGAGTCTCATCTTTATTCTGCAAAACAAGTGACTACAGATATTTACATTTTTTTAAAAAGTTCTGGTGTTATGGAAAGAAAAAAACACTCCTTTCCTTCCTCTCTTGTTTAAGCTTGTTCTTCCATGATGAATTGTCCAGTGCAGAATGTTCAGCAATGCCAAACTCAGGCAACTGATGCAGTAGTATAAAAACTCAAGTAAACACTTCTACTTACCTATCCAGTGGGATGAGGGAGAGAATTAGAAGAGTAAAAGTGAGAAAACTTGTCAGTCAAGATAAAGGTAGTTTAATAAAGCAAATAAAATAATAAAATAAAGCAAAAGCTACAAGCAAGCTAAGCAGAATAAGTAACTCATTCACAAATTCCCATCCCTAGGCCGATGTTTAGACGTTTACAGGAAATTAAAGCTTCTTCACACAAAATGGTTACTTAAAAAGACAAATGCCATAACTCTGAATGACTTTGCTGCTTCTTTCCCTGATTTTTTTTGCTGTTAAGTCACCTTCCCTGGAGGGGTTTAAGGGACGGTGGATGAGGTGCTGAGGGACATGGGTTAGTGATTGATAGGAATGGTTGGACTTGATGATCTGGTGGGTCTTTTCCATCCTGATGATTCTTATTCTATGATTCTATGATCATTTGGAATGGGATATCCCTTTGATCAGTTAGGGTCAGTTGTCCCAGCTGTGTCCCCTCCAAACTTCTTGTGTGCCCCCAGCCTTCTCGCTGGTAGGCTGAGAAGCAGAAAAGGCCTTGATGCTGCGTAAGCACAATTCAGCTGTGTATTTATCAACACTGTTTTGGTCACAAATTCAAAACTTGGCACATGTGGGCTGCTGTGAAGAAAATTAACTCTCTTCCAGCCAAAACCAGTACAGCAAGGTTTGTGTTTGCCATCAAGAGAACCAAAGGAATGGGTCTCCATGAATGTTCTCTATTACCTGTCAGAGAATCAATTTGGATGTCATTCTCAATGGTGAAAGATGAAGCAGGTTTGGAAACTAAAAGATCATCCAGGGGCATCACAGAGTCAGTTTCTGCAAAAATTGCTGCTGTGGTCCTACTGCACACTAAAGCTCTAGTTGGAAAGGAGTTAGCCCAGGACTAAAACCTAGTACATATAGACTATTCTTGATTATCATTACAAAGCAGCATTTCCCCATGTAGGGGAGTCAATCCAGCCTAAGAAAACATACGTCAGCAAACTGAATTTAGGAGCTGATCTGCCTGTCATAGTGGAAGTTTAATCTTTAATGATGAGGTCATTCCAGAGTGACTGCAGCAGGTACTGATGGGATCTGAATCCCTAAGTGATAAGTTTCAAGTAATCATTTCAGTGGGCTATTTTCAGCTATATTCACTCCAGAAGGCTCACTGGTCAAGGCAAAACGCAGCATCTCAAAGCAAAGGTTTAAAAGGCCTTTTAAAATTCCTTTTTTAATCTAGTACATGCTAGTTTATGAGGATATAAATTACATGCTTTCCCTGTGCTCTCTTGATATAGAATTATTCGGTAGCAAAGATCGTGGTTATCAGTGCCTGTTGCTGCTCAGGTTGTTCATTAGATATTACCTGCTCAAATTCAAGAAATAACCTTTGCTTTTGCTTATTTGTGTGGGAAAAACAGTAGCACACAATGGTTGCTAACGATCAGTATGCTTTTCTGACAGTTTGGTCATGAGGCACACCTTAAAGAGTCTTACAAGGAGTGACTGAGAGAGCTGGGGGTGTTTAGCCTGGAGAAGAGGAGGCTGAGGGGAGACCTCATTGCTCTCTACAACTACCTGAAGGGAGGTTGTAGAGAGGAGGGAGCTGGGCTCTTCTTCCAAGTGACAGGGGACAGGACAAGAGGGAATGGCCTCAAGCCCTGCCAGGGGACATTCAGGCTCGACATAAGGAAAAAATTCTTCACAGAAAGGGTCACTGGGCACTGGGACAGGCTGCCCAGGGAGGTGGTTGAGTCACCTTCCCTGGAGGTGTTTAAGGTAAAGGTGGATGAGGTGCTGAGGGACATGGTTTAGAGATTGGTGGAAATGGTTGGACTTGATGATCAGGTGGGTCTCTTCCAACCTGGTGATTCTATGATTCTATGAGTCACACCTTAAAGAGATGCTTTTGCTTAAAGAAGAATTAGAGTGTATGTATCCAAGCATGACCTATGGCATGGTGGAAAATAAACAAGATTTCAAAAGAGTGGTAGAACTTTCCACTTTGTGTTATTCCTGAAAGCTGTATGGATAATAATGCTTTTTCAGAGATTGTACAGGCAGGTTGGTTTGTTACTATGATTTTCATAATGTAATAGATTGTCTAGAAGTGGAGAGCAAGATTCTGTCAACTGGTGATGTAAATGCAGATATCAAGTGATGCAATACTGCCCAATTACTTTTGTGTTTAAAACATTTTTACACTTTTGAAGAGTTTGTATCTTCTGAAATTTCTGCTGTCACTTAGGAAAAAAAAGAAGGAAAAGATAATAAAATACAATAAAAAATTAGAACAGCTTCTACTGTTCTTGTTTAATGTGCTAAGGGTACTGACAGATTAATGTCAGACGGGATGATTTTACATTTAGAAGATGACTTGCTGCAGATTCAAAATCAGCCTTTCCTGTTAATTTTGATCTTCATCGGTTTATTTAACCTGTACCATATAAACCAGCAGTAATGATCAACAGGGTAGAGGAGGCTGAGGGGAGACCTCATTGCTCTCTACAAATACCTGAAGGGAGGTTGTAGAGAGGAGGGAGCTGGGCTCTTCTCCCAGGTGTCAGGGGACAGGACAAGGGGGAATGGCCTCAAGCTCCGCCAGGGGAGGTTTAGGTTAGAGATTAGGAGGAAGTTTTTTACGGAAAGGGTCATTAGGCACTGGAATATGCTGCCCAGGGAGGTGGTTGATTTGCCTTCCCTGGAGGTGTTTAAGTTACGGGTGGACGAGGTCCTGAGGGACATGGTTTAGTGTTTTGTGGGAGTGGTTGGACTCGATGATCCAGTGGGTCTCTTCCAACCTGGTGATTCTGTGATTCTGTGATTAGTGTGTTTCCCAAGAGCCTTGGAAAATAGTGCCAAAACCTGGAACTCAATACACATTTTAGAGCTTATAACTGTGCTTAGGCAATGGAGCCTTCAGTATCTTTCAGGAGGTCTAATATTTAATTCTACATGGGGGTTTTTTTGGATGGTTAATGTTTTGTGCAAAATTTGTAATTTTCAACTTCTTTCAATTCTAAATTCTGCTTATTTGCTCCATTCACTTTAGGCTGTTTGCTGAGAACTACGTTTTAGTAGCTATTGAGCTGCCTAGGGAGTTAAATTTATGCCAGCGTTCACGAAAGACCTTCCCCTGAAAGCCTGTGGTAACACCGTTGATTGTCCTAAATGACAATTGGCTCCTTTGGCCAATCTGTTTTCTTTTGCGTGTATAACACAAGACGCAAGATGGACAGAGCAGATATTTTTAAGCAATGTACACCTAGAAATATTTCCACTTGGACAGCATGGGGCTTCTAGCCTTCTGTTACTTCAGTGCCCCCCACCACATCCCTACTCTTCATCTGGGCCTCCTGCTGTAGTGTTAGCACAGACATTTGTATAGCCCATTCCTTCCTCTGCAGAAAGAAGAATGGGACTCCGAGGCTAGCCCTTTCTCAGTTAAAAGGATTTCATCAGACTGTACAAATTTACTCAAAAATTAATGTTTTATGGAAACTATTTGGGTTTCAGGAAAGCCAAACCAAAATACCAGGTTTCTGGACAAAATACTGTGTACCAGATGGCTTAGTTTTACGACTGGAGGCCTTCTGATGGTCTGATATCCTTGCTCCAGGGAATCTCAGAATTAGGGATCATGATCTTGTCTTTGTACTGAATACTCAAAGAGCCTCAGCTCAATGAGGGCTCTGAGGACTTCTTGGCTGTTCTTACCACAGCACGAGAAAGGAGCTAGACATTTCCTTATGTCCAAATGTCCTCGGTTCCTCCTAGTGTAGAGCAGCATAAGGAAGCCTTGGAGATGGACAAACATATCCCCTTTCCCACACATTAAAAAAATAGCTTCAGAATGAATGTTTTTCCACTTTAAAAATTACTTATAAGAATGGTTTGTGTTCCCAGGAATCTTTGAAATGTCAAACTTTCCTGTTCGGCTGGAACTAAGACCTGGGAGAGTTTTAAGCACTAGTGGGTTTAGTTCTTGAGAAGAAACATATTCTCAGCACTGAGACAGCTTTTCAAAGACTGTTGTCTTGTTCAGAACCTACTACTCCTCAATGCTTATTTATAATGGCCCACACTAAATAATAACCATTTACAGCTTCCACAAAACAAATTGTCTTTTTACAGCTGGGAAACTGAGGTCCCCCCAAAATGCCATTTGTAATGTCCTGGCTTCAGAGAGCTTACTTGAAAACTTTGCAGTATCTTGGCTAGATCTGATATTTTCCCACCCACACTCCAAAAAAGAAAGACTCCTCCCACTCTCTAAGGAATAATGGTGGCACAACTTGTAAACAAAATGCTCTGCCTTGTACTCGTTTCCTTATTCTTCCATATGTAATCTCTGGAGCCTTATAGCGGCTCCATACTCCCATCACTTAAGTCTTGGGCACATGGAAAACTTCTCACTGTTCTGAGTAAGAGATGGAAGGAAGTTGCAACCACTTTCTCTCTATTAGAATGAAGGAACTCTACTTTTGCCAGGATCTTTTACCTTCTTTCCAACTCTGGATTATGTTTTTCTGGGAAACTTGCCTGTGAGTGCAAATGGCAGCAGTTTTTGCTGTTTAGCTCCTTGCCAAGGGGTGAGTCTCTGTGTATAGCCATGCCCTCAGACCTCAAGGTCTAACTGAGCTACTAAGCTGCTCGATGGCTCGTGCCCTCCTGCATCCAGCTCTGTGGCATTGATATGCAACCAGGTTAAGAAAGATGAGAGTATAGAAATGAAGAATGGCTTTATTAAAAGAGAAAAAATGCATTTGTAAAGTTGTTCCAAAATTTTCCTAAGATTTGTAAAATTACCTGAAGGCAGTGGATTAAAATAAATGTGAAAATAGCTGAAATTCAGAGCTACTTATAAGATAAAGAGAGAAAAATACGTTATATATTAAAATAATAAAATGTCCATTTCCTTTGCTGCAAAATGAGCTGTTGTTTGGTGTTCCGGTGGTACTTGATCTGGACCAGCTTTGAGGTGGCTTGTCCAGTGGCTTGAAACAGAGACATGAGCAAAGGGTAATATGTGATCTGAGGCTTCATGGAGATTCTGACAGTGAGACACCTCTGAGTCATTTCTCTTCTCTTTCTCTGGCTTATCCTGAATGGGGGTGAAATAAGAATTTTTCTTGTGTTCTACATTACAGCAATGACAAACACCTTTTTTCATCATGCCCTAAATGAGCAGGCTACCTGGCTACTTCGAACAGTGAGAAGCTGAAACTCTACATCTTCCCCTACATGGAGCTTAGCCATTGGGTAGTGGAACTGTAGGAAGAACTGGCTTTCTTTTTCTGTGTGTTGATTTCCATCCTGAAAGCGGCAGAACTAATAAGTCTCATTGCTTCGGGTGTTGGTGCTCGGATGCTGAACATGCTGTGGTTGTAATAGAGCCATATGCAACTGCTGTTGCTAACATGGAGCTGCTGGTGCCCGCTGGTGGAGCTTATGTCAGAGGTTTCCCCTCAGTGTGTGCTAATAGGATCTCCCTCTTTAGTTTGCTATATGTTTTCATGAAACATGTCGGAATTTTTCTGTTTAATTGCTGTTGCTGTGCCAGGTTTAATTAACGTTGGCTCCTGGGTGTCCAAGTTATTAGGGGGAGAACATGGTGGCAGCGATGGACAAACATGCAAACATTCGCACAGGATGATCACACAAGTCAAGTTTTCGCATGTGTTTTTGTTTTTTCTAAAGCCAAATTGTTTTTGGCATGAATTTCGGGAGAGTTGGCCTGAAACTTCAATCTCTCTGTCAAATTAACTGTTAAAAGATTTTCTTCCAGTTCCATCCAGTAGCCTTGGTTACTTCTTAGCGTAGGCTGGTGAACAGTTTGGCAAAGAGTAGGTCCTTTTTATTGCAATATCCAAGCATACAGCTCATCTTATACTGTAATTCAAAGAGCCTTTCATATCTCAGAATGGAGGTGAGGGTACCAGGACATCACGTATCCTAGGATAAGATTTTGTGTCAACTTCTGTACCTCCTGCAATTTTAAAAATAATATTGTTATTACTTCATTTAATCCGAGGAGGTGCATGGCTGGGCAGGATGGCAAGGAAATGGGACAAAGAATTCAGTCAATTAAAAATCTACATCAAGATCACAAATGCATAGTGAAAACAAGATCCTCCTTTGTTCTTTTTTATAACGTATGAACTTGATGGCATTAAATAGAATAAAAGTGGATCCAATAAAAGGAAATAGTGCTTTTATTCAGTGTCTACTAATCATAGAATCATAGAATCACCAGGTTGGAAGAGACCCATCGGATCATCGAGTCCAACCATTCCTAACAAACACGAAATCATGTCCCTAAGGACCTCGTCTACCCGTGCCTTAAACACCTCCAGGGAAGGTGAAAGTCTCTTTAATTCATTGTCAAGGAAAGCTACCACAATTAATAATTGTTGCTGTGTAGTTTAAAGGAGCTGAATATTTTTCTGATCAATAACACTTCTAACTCCTTAGGCTATGTGAAAACTCATGCTTCAAAAAGTATGCTGATGATAGCAAACCACTGCTCACCACTCTGTTCTTCCTCTATATCAATGCCTAGATTTTGGCTTCAAGGTTCTTTCTGCAGTAAAGCACCAACTAAAGACAAGATTATGGGATGTACTACCTGTTAGTTCCATTGTTCCTGCGTATTGCACGCACAAGAGTTTAGTTTGAGAGATTGTGAAATCTGTACTACTTAACAGAAGGATTAAAATTCTTTTTTTTTTTGCAAAAGCATTAGTTTCAGCTTTAGTGTTGTATCAAGATCTGTCAAGGGCCCAAGTAAGCTTCTCACCTTTCAAATATATGCAGGCCTCTTTTGTACTACAATGGCAATTTCATCTTGCCCAAGACTTCCAGTTCTCCAAGACATGATTTGTAGCCTTACTTGACATGAAATAAAAAATGGAAGTCTTTTTGAAGTGCTTCTTACACATCCACTTTCAGATGAATTCAGGAAGAGAAATGAACTTTATCGGGTTTCTCATTTTTATCGGCTTCTAAAAAGTTTCATTTCATCTTAAGACTTCTGCTTCAGACAGTCTTGAGTAACTTCTTATGCAGTCTTGGGTGTACCAGACTTCTAAATTTTCCATGTCTTTCTAAATAGTCTTTTAAATGCATGACATTTGTGTTTGCTATTATAATATTGTCATTGGGGTTCTCATGTCCAGCCATGATAGAATTTGGTTGTGTTTCCTGTAGCAGAAGTCTTGAAAATTTGCATTCTAATTCGATTCTAAGATTGTATTGTTAATTTGAATATTCTTTTTTTGGAGGGGGCAGTAACTGCATAGGGAAAACCAGAACATAACTATAAACTGAACTATAGGATACTATTCATTGTGACTCGCATTTTCTTCCTTCTCTTCTCCTCATTTAGAACTGAGACTAAATTAAAATCAGAGTATTGGAGAAGTCACAGAGATCTTTTAAGATATCTCAGGATTCGTTAAAGGGAGTTTGCTTTCACTCTGTCACCTGTTGAACTGTCCAAGTTGCAGGCCAGATGGGATTCAAGGAAAATGAAGATGAGGAAGACACATGCCAAGGGCAGTAAAACCTTTGACAGTAGAGCAGCTCAAAAACTATTCTTGACTTATTATAGTCATATGTCATTATGACTTTCATAGAAGCTTTCCTTTGTCTACAAGTCTCTGACCTTTCTTTTCTTGAAAGTACTTGAGAGAGAAGCAAATTGTCTGTTGTTTTGCGTGACCCACTGATTACAGCCTTCAAAATTGTTCCACTTGTAAAAGATTTACCATAAGTGTGCAATATTGTTACATCAGATTTGACCAGAAATGACTGCATTCTATTGCAGTCAACTGAGACGTAAAATTGCCTATGATTTTCAATAAGTAATGTCAATTTCTGGAGGCTTGTAGGATCTTATTTTTCATGAAATTCACATAATTTTTATATTCTTACTGCTCGTGTCTGTGGGACTTATGAAATTGCTATAGCAGGTTTTGATTAGACATCTAAAAATATAGAAATTGCTCTGGTTTAATAGTGCTGACTATTATGGACAAAAAAGCAAAATATGACTTTGGCATGGTTGGCTTTCAACAGCAGAAAGGAGTCACAGTAACTGACTTTGAAGTAGTTCATAATATTAGGAGATATTCCTTATAAGAGGTTTGTGGCCATGATGTCAACTGAGAAAAGAATAACTCTGGAAAGGATTGGACTTGTAATTAGCTCAGCTGTATTGGTTTGGATGAGGTGCATGAATTGCCATGACGAGGAATCTAATTTTCTGTGTGGTATGCCAAGAGCTTCTTAGATGTGGGTCAGAATTTCACTTCGTTACAGTTTCACAGGATATGCAGTAAATGTTGCTTTTTCCATGAATAATGAAGGTTTCACATCTAGAAGGTTTTTTTGTTTTTTGTAAAACAGCAATAAGACATAAAGTAAAACAGTCCACATAGGACTTTTCTTTGCCATTTATCACTGCTCTAATCTGATGATCTGGAGTGTCCACTGCTAGAGAGAGACACCCATAAAATCTGATGGTCTATTGATCTAATTCTATTTGATTCTAACTCTTTCCCACCCTGCTTGGTGAGGAGCTCTTGTGTGCCAAGGAGCACAAATGTGTGAGTGGTCACTGGGCACTGGAACAGGCTGCCCAGGGAGGAGGTTCATTCACCTTCCCTGGAGGTGTTTAAGGGATGGGTGGATGAGGTGCTGAGGGACATGGTTTAGTGTTTGATAGGAACAGTTGGACTTGATGATCCAGTGGGTCTCTTCCAAACTGGTTGTTCTATGATTCTATGATTCTATGATTCTATGCTGCAGCAGCACTCCTGGGAGAAGCTGCTGCCATTTTGGTTCCAAAGTCTGGGTGTAGCAAATAAAATCCTTTGTTGCTCCTTTAAAGAGATGACAGTGTTTTAAATAATAAAATGACAATGCAAAGACTAGAGGGAAGAGCTGTCACAGCCTAATTGAAAGTTCGTTATGCTGCTTATACCATTATCGTAAAACTCTTTATCATGTGTCTGTAAATGTGCGAATTAAAAACCCAGAGGTGATTTTGTATTTTATCTGCATGTAAAAAGATTGTGAAATTATCATCTCTTTCATAGTTAAATAACTTTAACCTGCACGGTGACCTTAGAATATGCAAATAACCGAGCTTTGTTGGGTGGAATACATTTTGTTAATTGTAAAATGATAAGTGGAGAAAATCTGAAGAAAACAGGAATTAATTTTGAAGTAATCATAGTGGAAGGTTTATGTGATAAGGAAGAAGGAAACGTTTTATATTTATGTGCAGGCTCAGAAAAATGATTGTCTACTGCTGTTCAAATCTGTGACTCTGCAGCTGTAATAAAAAACAGCAGGAGAATTTCTAACTTACATCACCAGCAGCAAACTTGGTGAATACATAATGCATGCCCAGAGACTTAAAGAATTTCAATAGGCTCTTAGGTAACGGGGCTTTTTTTTTNTTTTTTTTTTTTTTTTTTTTGTTCTTAGTTTGTAAGATGTCTTTGAAAAAACTTAATGCTGTGACCATGAAACTGAGTAATAATTAAACATTTTTCTGCAGGTCAGAGTGATCTTTTTCACATAAAGAGGAGAGAAAATGTAATGAACACAAGGAGAGAATTAGTTGCTCTCAGGCATTGTAAAAGTTGGTTTTGAACAAATCTGTCTCGTCTCTTGTCAAGACAGTCATGAGCACTTGTGACTTTGCTGTCTCCAGGCTTGTCTCTGTCTGTCTGTGCACGTGAACATTTTTAGTGATCATGTCTTGATTTGGTGATCTCTGGAATGAGGTGAGTTTCGATTTCATTTTATACCTGGGATCTGATCTGAGACTTCAGTTTGCCTCTTCGGAGGTCTATAGTGGGAGTCAGAAGCTGCTATATGGCTCCCATCCACACTCCTAGAGGCAGCAAAGTTTAAGCAAATTTCACCACTGATCTCAAGGGAATCAGCTGCAAATTCTCACTGTCATTTAGAGCTGACTTGCAAGCAGAGGTTTAGAGAGAGCTGGCAATAATTCCTGCAGCATACAAAGCTTTACTCGAGGGATGCTTGCTTGAAGGTTTGGTTAATAGTTAAGGCAGAGGAAGTCGGTGTCCTTGGCCCATTTACTGTTGGTTTACCATTCACTGGCAGAGTTAAGATTAATGACTGGGCACAGCAGACTTCTGTATTACTGTAATAATGCTGCTCTTTAGGCAGCTTGAGCTCCACTGGATTATATATAAGAAGGAATGACAGAATAAAATTCAAACTGCAAATCTGTGTGAATTCTAGTAATGCCTTTTTATAAGCATTTCCTTATTTTCGTAATTTCCATATTAACAAATGTAAATTACAGCCAAGACGTTCTTTCATCTTACATTTTCTTTTCAGAGTGTATTTATTCGCCATTGAGCTAAACTGTGACCAATTCAGATTTGTTGCTTTGAGGTTGCATTGTTTGCTTGCAATTCTGCTCTGGAAAATAAGAAGATAAACACACACCACCACCACCCCCCCTTTTTTTTGTTGTTTCATTGGATCTGGCCAAACTCACTTTTTCTCACAGTTGATCTTCCTGATTACTGCTTACTCTGTAAGTTTTGACAGAAAGTTAGACAGACTTGGAATTAAGATTCTAAGGGGCTGCAAGCATGCAATGTTTTGACTACTGCATATGAATATTTCTAAAGGCTGCAAACTTTGCTGTCAGTCAGAAATGCATCATACGAGCAAAATGTGATTTCTCTGGCTAAAGTGTGAAGGGCTTTACCAAGGGAGAGGGACATTTTTAAAAAGGAAAATCCCTAAAGACAGGGTTAGTCTAAGTTTCTCAAAAGAGCTGACAGTAATGTAAATAATTCTTAAGGATATTTTGCAGTAAATACTGTTATAAAATTCATATGCTCCATGCTGTAAAAAGAAACCTCTTAGGTTGTTATGTTCCGAGAAGTGCAATAAAGGTATATGAAAGTGGAGAAAATTGAATTCTAACATGTAGGCAAGTTATGGGCCATTTGCTGAAATAGTCCCATATTTGTACCTGCACGGGTAATATTTCTGCTCAGAGTGTGAGTGGAGAAACTTCAGGGCTGTCATCACACAAGTCACAGCAGTTGAATTTTCTATAATTTTCTCACAAACTCCTCCCTATGCGTTTTCATTACAGAGTTCAGTACTTTGACTGTTAGGTGTTTTCTTGTAGGCATCCAGATCATAACAATATCAGGAAAGACTTGAGGAAAATTCAAATATAGGCCAGACTCTGTTTCACTCATGGAGTGCAACTAGGTTCTGACATCAGTCCATAGCTGAAATCAATAGGAATTGCTTAGCTTATGTGTCTCCTACTGAATTAAACCTCTTAGAAGTTATGAAAGTATCAAGGCCTGAGGGTTCCCTGGCACAAAACAGCACATGCTTATTCTTGGAAACTCTCTGGGCCTCCTCATGTGTAAGTATAGCTGGTTGGGAACAGCTCCTGGAACATCGGGACTCCAACCCACACCTTGGGTTGGAGTTGGGGTTGTAGGGGTAAATGCTGTTTTGCCTACGTCAGAAACGTGCCAGGAACCATCCTGTCTGTTTAACTGCATAGAAGGTGATATTTGTATGTCTGGAAGTGTTGAGAGGCGTTATTTAATTTATTATTGCACTTCAATATAGCCATAGTGGGCCAAAGAACCTCAGTGAAGCAGAATCCATCTACTCATCCACTGCTTTACGCACTCCTGAGGGTACAGGAGCTGTTGCTCCCTGGGCAACAGCTATTTACAGGACTGTCATGTGTCCTGAACTGGGATCCTGCATAGATTGGACTCAGGAACCTGTGATGGAAATTTATTTGCTCCACTGGAAAAAGCTTTGTTAGATAACTACCTCCCTGTCTTATCCTGTATTTCAGCTTCCTTGGCAAAAAAAAAAGGTGATTGCAGAGATGGTTGTGATGGGGTTTGGATTGCTGTTAATGGAAAAAGAAATTCCGTGTGCTTCTCTCTGGGTTTGCTTTGCGAAGATAGAAGACTGCAGAAGTTGGAAATACGAGCAGCATAGTAACACGCATTCGGACCTGGGTTCTGGGGAATATGCATTTGTCAGAAACTCATTCATGGCCTCACACTGATAACAGACTTATCCCAACAGGAAAGTCAAAGCCTGCAGACTTACAAATCTAAAAGATTTTCATTCACTGATGTTGGTATCTACCGATTCCTAGGCAGGTACAGGGAGAAAGTCATCTGGACCAGAGAGGGAGCCTGTCTTAAGAATGTGTGAAAAACCTCACTTTCCTATAGCATCAACTTGCTTTTGGTGTTTACTGGCAGTAGAAAATTGTGGGCATAAAGATTCCAGTATTGCATGTATACCAAGGCATCGGCCGTTTGCCCCAGCACGCCTGCAATACTGGAATCTTTATGCCCACAGGAAATATTTGAGGGAATCTAGTCATCACTCCTGTTCCTGGATGGAGATGAGCTGGTGAAGACAGAAATGCAAACAACAACTTCCCACACATCTTCCTGTTCTCATTGTTCCCAAAGAATGCCAGATCTCTTTTGACCACAGTTGATTTGGACCATATTATCATTCATTGGAGGGGGAAAAAACAAAAAAAATAATACTTTTCTACAGGAAACCAGGGTTAAGTCTTTGAAGAAGCTATATTCCATCAATGTGTTCCTTTACCTTTTTATGATAGAAGAGGTAACTATGCCTCTGGAACAGTCATATTTTTAATGTTTGTCATTATTAAGTAAGTTTAGTCATGTATTAACAACTCTTGTGGTAGAACTGAGAAACAAACATATTCTTCTTATGCAGAAAGGCAGTGTTAAAAATGGGAATGGACTATTACAGGAGCTTAATAGGACAAAAAAAAATCTTTTCCAGCACCATATGGTTGTGATATAACACAAAGCAATTTCCTGCCAAGCTATCACATTACAATGGCAGGCTGCCAGCAGTTTCTCCCTTCCTCACTTAAACAGCAAAAATGTCCAAAAAGAATTCTTTGGCTGAATCAGGCTGTTGCTTATAAACATATACTATTGGCTAGTACTCAATCTGCATGCTCAGTTTCTCTAGAGAGTGAGTCCATTTCACTGTGTTTTATTCAGAATAGTAATGGAAAATATCTTATCCAGCTCAGGTGCTCTGAGACTTTTCTTTCTGTTCCTGGCCTTAGAAAGAAGAGGTCCTGCATAGCTGCAGACAGCTGTCCTGATTGTTAGTTCCTGCTTGCACAAATTTTGGTGTTGGTGCAAAACTCAACCCATCTCAGTCATATTTCTTTGCATCTAAACTTATGAATGTGCCACCTGAAGAGGTTAAGATTTATGGTATTGAACTATACTTTCTTTGTGCTAGAATGGGGAGACTGGGAACCTTCTTTCTTGCTGGCTTAATCCCTACCAGCAGAAAAAGTATAACTGTTTAATCATAGAATCATAGAATCATAGAATCATAGAATTACTAGGTTGGAATAGACCCACAGGATCATTGAGTCCAACCATTCCCACCAATCTCTAAACCATGCCCCTTAGCATCTCATCCACCTGCACCTTAAACATCTCCAGGGAAGGCGAGTCAACCACCTCCCTAGGCAGCCTCTGCCAGTGCCCAGTGACCTTTTCCGTGAAGAATTTTTTCCTTATGTTGAGCCAAAGGTAGTCCCTAATATCCCCATGCCCAGCTAGGTCTTCTGAGTCCATATGCAGCAATGTGCCATGCATGTTCAGGAAGCATTAGGGCTTTATAACCATTAATGTCTGTTCTTCTACCTGAACTACCTGCCTCGAGGAAATGGATCATGTAGCCTTTACCTGAAGCCTTAATGAAGACATGGTTGTAAATCAGGCCACATCTTCAAATGGTGTGAACTATTAAGAGCTTTCTTTGGCATTTGCACAGACAACTCTGATTTTCTACTTCTGAACTGTATATGCCTTTACAAATTAAAGTGCTACTAGATGTAGTTACATTATGACCTGAATGCACATTATTAGTACCCCAGGACATCTGACTTCATTGTTGTTCTGTCTGTCTTTACCTGCACCTTTGTTTCTGTGAAGTTTCCTGGAGATCATGGCAATATATCAAACAAAACAACTGTCCTTTGGGGGTAAAACAATATTTGAAAAACATTGAACGTTTTGTCTTTTGGCAAAATAATTTCTTACTGTGCATGCAAAGTCTGATGAGCATAAGAAAGTCCCATTTTCCCTGTGGTTCTGACTATCTGACCAGCTAGAGCTTCGTGCAGCCCGTATAGTTGCTCATATTGCACGACAATTCATTTTCCTCAGTTTCATCTATGTAAGTATTAGTCACAGGTCATTTCATTTTGTGTGGACAGACTAATGTGATTAGCCAACATTCAGATTTATGTGTGTGCTAAATTGAGCTGCATTATGTTGCGTGGGTTTTAGGTGCTAAATTTTTTAAGTTCTAAATGAGAGAAGTGTTCTGTCATGGCACTTTTCTCCTTTTACTAATAACTACATTGGTTTTTATTTCACTGAGCTGAAGATTGTGCAGAGGTTCTTCTTTTCAAACAACTAATGCTGGAAAGCTATGGAAAAGAATTATTGAGTCATCTTAGATATTGCATGAGTCTTTGACAGTCAGCTTTAACAAATAAGAAATGATACATGGAATGATAGATGGAGATCCCAGTGGTTGTCAGCTAACCCGAGGGGTTGCCATTTTCTTGCTGTAGAAAAATTTGCGGAAGATGTAACCAATATGATTGTCTGTGAGCTGTATTAGGTCAGTCATCCTCCTGTGCCGGACCTCTGGATACCTGAAGTTGTTTAATCTCTGTGAAAAGGCCACTCTTCCTTTGGAGGCTGTAGGTCCTTTGCTCAATTTCTTCATGCATGTGGCTTTCAAGAAATGGATCTCTCAGTTACTGAACTAAATCTAACACAATTCCTTTATCTTGCAGTATACTGAGCTGCAATACTTAGCACCCCCAGTCTATGGTGTAACAGCTGGTGCTGTTACCACAGAAACCCAAGTCTAGGACTAGGCCCCTAGTGTTAAGTAAACTACAAGTGTAAAAGATGCTCATGAGCATTATGGAAACAATCTACCAAGCTGTTACAAGTATCATGCTTGTCAAAGTGCTGTACCTGATGAAAAGAGCAACTTCTCCTTACCCGAGTATTGAACTTAATCTGCAGACCCAGGTGATGAAAGGGAAGAATCCTGGGGGAGAGCCTGGCAGCCAAACATGTGAGTCTCATGGGCCTCCAGGTTCATTGCTAGAAAGCTGGAAGATTCAGTGTGAAGCACAGCAGGGCACGGCTAAATAGAAAGACAATTCTCCAACTCTTCAAAATAAGAGAAGTTGGAAGCTGAGAGGCACAACACTCTTTCCTTTATATAATTCATTACTGTTAGAAACAATCATCAGTGTGCAGGGAGAGCAATTTTTACCTGAATTTAAGGGACACCTCAATATGCTGTTGTATCCGTAGGGTGGCATGAATAGGAAACTGGCCACTATTGACTATTCTGGGAGCATGACCTGACGGGTCATTCTAGAAGAGCCTAACTGCACAGCTGTTTGTGCTCTTCATATCTGGCCTCTATTGTTCCCCTCTCACTATGTCTGAAAAGATGAATGCAGACAAAGCGAAAACTTGCTGAATCACTTGGTATGGAGCAATAAATGGTTTGTATCTTGTAAAAATTGCCAAAGGAACATGGAGGTCTTGAGTCACTTAAAAAAAAATCCTTCCAAGTCTCAGACATTTCTCTAAAACAATGACTCAATGAATTTTTTTTTCTTCTTCCCACAAGCCAGCCTGCTAGTACTACTTAATCACTTTTTTTCTGGCTATATTCAAACACAGTCAGAGCTCAAAGAGGCATGGACTGTCATTACCTTCTGGCATCCCAATCCTCTTTGTTATTAAGGAAACACAGAGAAGCAGAGAGAGCAGTCGAAAACTGGCGACACCTCCCTCTTCTGTTTTCTACTTAGGGAAAGGGACCATCTCCCTTAGATCAGTCCTCCAGTCAGTTTTTTCATCAGTGTCTCACAGTATCTTGTTCCAATTGCAAGCAGCTATTTTAGATAGTCTCGTTCCACTCAGAGCAGAAAGGAATCCAGCCGCAGCAGTTTGTCCTTCATGGGAAACTTTTCAGGTGCAAGCAAATCTGAAGATCTTTCTGATGTTTTGTTCTGTGTCGTGCACTGGACAGAGATATCCTTGGATAATCTTCCTGTCATATTGTAGGAGTCAGCAACAGAGAAAAGAGAGCTTCACATCAGTAACGGTCCACTAAATGCAAGCCTAATTGTTCAGCAGTGAAGAATCCTGATGTGGCTCTTTCCATTTAGGTTACGTGACTTGTCATTCATCAGGCTCTTAGGCAACACAGCTGGGTTAATGCAACTACTCATGGTCCCTTTCTTTCCCCTGCCTCTGCTCCTTAGTTTTCTGCTGAATCAGTAAATTGAATCAAGGAGCTCCTAACTGCAATCAGGTGCGCCCCAGGAGGAGCAAGAAGGGAAGGAAGGAACTTGGAGAATAGGCAGTTGGGAGGGTGAAAGCTCTTCCTGTTGCAAACAGGGAATTCAATTAGTTCAAATGCTTTTGTGTCTGTATTTTTCATCTCAGATGTTAGATGTGAAATGGACAGTCCTGATGAGGTAAGAATGTTTTGCATTCTCTAGTGTTGCTAATGAAGTTGTGACTTCAGAAGCTGGTCATTTTGTAAAGTTTTCCTATGTCTTTGGTCAGGGCAGGCTCAGAAAAAGACGGGATAGAGATGTTAATCACAACTTACATAGTTCCATGCTGAGGAGAAAGGCAAGATAAAGAAGCAGTTTCCCATCTGCTAAGCTGGCTACTTCGGGAGGGGTTTTTTTGTGTTGTGAATGCAGTAGAGAGGAGGGTAACCCTTGCTAATGGGACTTTCTTCTTCTCGATTCTGTAAATTTCCTAGTTATAGGACAATTGAAAGAAAGGGTGTGATAAGTGGAGCTGATGAAACCTCCTTGTCTCTTGCAACATTGAAGGTGTGTGGTATGAAGAAGTGTATGTTACCCCATGGTTGAGCAAAGTTGTGCTAATATAGTTAGAGGAAGCATTCATTATTGTAACCCCAGAGTTAATGAAGCCTTCTGCCTGTTCCAGAGTCGGGGCAAATGCATGCCCTGTTTCTAAGTGTTCGAGTACCATTCTTTTCTTTCTACTTCCCTCCCAGTGCTTGTGGTCTTGTTCTAGTAGCTGCGTGTGTAGAAGCAAAGTGCTTCCAAATTATATCCAGTATAATCTGAAATGTTATTAAGCATATGATTTGAAAAAGGTATGGTCTATCATGCTGTCCTTGAAATGGTGGATAGAGGGCTTGGCTAGGTGATCTTGAATGTGGTTTAGTCAAACCTATTTGTGGTGTTGTCAGTTCTCTCGCATCCCATGTGACTATTTGCTTCTCCCAACAAAGCAATATCTCAATTCACAGTAATCGTGGCTTCCACTAGGTCAGGGGTGCCTGTGCAACATTTTCTGTTGTTCTCCTTAGCCAGTATTTCCAGCTGCAGTGAGATCCGGTGGGAAGGCAGTGATCCTTGGGCTCTGCTTGCTTTCATTTTCAGTTCTTGTGTAGCTTGAGGTCTATCTTTCAGAAATGACTGCAACTAATAAGGGATCCTTCTCCAGGGGGCTCCCTGCAACAGGGGCAAGATGATGGGACAAGCCTCTCAGGATATGGATGGAAGGTAGAACAAAGAATTAACTACCCTTACTACATCTATGACTCAGTAAAGGACTTTTTTTTTTTTCTTTTTATTCTCCACTTCTTTTTTTCATTTTAAGTGCTTGCAGAGTGAAAGATTCTACTTCCCATTAAATTGTTAATCAGTGACTCATTCTAAAATAAATCCTTTTGTACTGTAATTTGAGTATAAAGTTAATATTGACTTTGAAGCTGCTTAGACTTGTGATCTTGCAAGATGCTTGTAATAGCTGTTCTGCTGAACTTTCCACCACAACGTTAAAATGTGGGTTCCATGTTGGGGGGTTGGGTGGTTTTGTTTGTTGTTTTGTTGTGGTGTCCTTTTTTTTTTTTCCTGCTCTTGTTCTTGAGAATGCAAAAGCAGTAAAAATCTGAGGGAAGGAAGCAGTGTAAGCAACAAACAGTTGTTACTGATGACAATAAAATAGCCAGCAGCAATCCTGATGTCCATAAACAGGATATTACACAAGAGGAATTAGATAATGGGAGGCTAGGGAGTGTAAACTACTGAAACTGAAGAGCTTGTGGTGTTTTCTGACTTGCAGGACAGGTTTTATGCTTTATCTTGGATATTTTGTCTTGGAGATCCAAGAGTGGCTAAACATGCTTCAGACATTTTCTTTAAGACCTAAACTTTTTTTCCCCAGTTTTCAATTTCCAGTTCCTAGTAGGCACCAGTTGTGTTAGTGCAGCACAAGGAAGTGTGTTGTCCTTCCAAAAAGGTTTGGTTTTCATGTGATGTGAATAGTTGTTGCTATTGCACATCTTTTGAGACCACAGTGCCAGGCTCTTAAAACTGCAAAATGGAATTTTGTTGAAGTTTGTTATTGGAAACATTTCCATAGAAAAGCCACTTTGAGAACTAGCTTAGTTGCGTAGTCAGTTCCTGTTGTGTTTTCTTACAGGCCAAGTTTTCTTTGATTTTCAGTGTTTTAAAGAGAACCTTGGCTGCAGAGCTAGCTAGAAGGGCAACTTGTTATAAGAAGGGTCTCTCCAGGATGACTTGTGTGGAGGTAGACACAGAAACATTTGGTGCAAATCAAAATACAATCAGCTGAAGGTTTCCTAAACGAGGTATTGGTTTAGCTCAGTTCATTTGGTTCAAACTAGGAGGCCTGATGTAAGCAATCCCACCTACAGGAATAGACCTTTAAAGCACAAATTTATTGCCTTGAAGCTTTTCAGGTAGAGACAGTTCTGTCAAGGAAACAATGCTGTAAAAATCTTCCCTTCTCTGTTCTTGTTAATTTTGAAAGGATATTATTTCTTGCAGCCAGCTGATGAGGCAAAGGGAAAGACTGAACTGTTATTGCTAACTGTGTTACAAGGTTATTTTCTGCTCTGTGGCATTAAGGACCCCAGTAAACATCCAAGATGTGAGAGTAAAGCCTTTTCCAAGTCTGATTTTACGATGTTGACTGTCTCTGGGCCAGTCTACTTCTTGTGTTTCATCCCCTCTTTCTGCAGTGGAAAAAATTATGTAGCTGGTCTTTTTTTAATAAGGAAATTGACTTGAAATAATCTGATGGGAGTACAGTTGGGGTAACATGCTTAGGAGAAGATCAAGAGCCTCTATAAGCTCCCTTCTTTTCCAATTGTGAATCCTTTCAAAAATCCTGGGAAACTGTATCCAGGCAAACTCAGCCTTAATTTCAAGCAGCTAAGGGTTAGCTACCATGGTACATAGACCGCAGGCAGAGAGTGAAGGTTGTCTCCTCCAGGAGCAGCCTAACCTCTTAGTCTACTCCTTCATAATGGTGTATGTTTTCCCTTTGTGTGGTGTTAGAGCTTCAGATTTTAAGTTTGCACGTCTACACATTACCTCAGCCTTTTCCCTGTACAACTATCACTTAACTTTCCAGCCTTCAAAAGATTTGCTTAATTGTATCATCTTTTGATATAAAGTTTCTCTTTCTCTCATTCATCTCTGATTTCAAAGACATTGTCCTACTTCAGAGAACTTTTTTGAACATGTGTACTTATTGTGGGTTATACTGATTGCTTCCCTTAATTAATTTCTACCTGTGACATTTTTTGTGGTCACGTCTTTGCCACTACAGTGATGCCCAGAGCCTTCCTATATGGGAATTTGTTTCTTTATAATGTAACTTTAGAGGCAGTGTTTGATGAGAAAAATTACCATTGTATTTGAATGCCTTGGAGAAGAGCCCTCTACTTTAAGTCATATTAGGTTTTAGTTCTCTGCACTGATCATTTGAATAAAGACATTGGAATATGAACCTCATTTAGCTGCATATATTTGTCAGAAGTGGACACAATTGTAACTTTGCCACCTGTTATTTGTATATGGATTCTAGGAGATCATAGAATCATAGAACAACCAGGTTGGAAGAGACCCACCGGATCATCGAGTCAAACCGTTCCTATCAAAGATGTTAATAGAAGTTTTAATGTGTCCTTAGGCCCTTGCACTGGTGTGTGCCTATTTCTTTCATTTAAACTTGCCCAGATGCTGATTAAATTAGGCTTCTTTCCTGACCATCTTTTTGTCAGGTTTGTGCTACAATAATTGGTCCATCTTAAGCAGTTGTGGTGAGTCTTAATTTATAGAATCATAGAATCATAGAATAACCAGGTTGGAAGAGACCCACTGGATCATCGAGTCCAACCGTTCCTATCAAATTTGTCTCTGTATGGACTCTGACTTGTCATCTCTAAGGGAACTGCCTGACTTTGCTGAGGAGAAAAACCTAAATACTACATTTGTCCTATTTGTTCTAATAACTGAACAATATTGATATTTTGAAAAGAGGTGTAGGGGAAAAAAACCCCAAACCTGTAATGCAGTGGAATTGGGATCAAGATTTTTAGGAGGCATACATACTTTCTCTGTGTATTTCATCAAGATTATTATGAGCAATTATTTTCAAACCTTTAAAAACCTTGGCAATTTTATTGTAGTTTTCTGTTTCTTGATAGTGAAGTTTTGTCTTTATTCTTTGCGTATGCAAGCGTCAGCAGTCCCAATGGGTTATAGAGTATTGTGCTGTAAGGGAATACATCCATTGTAATCAGGGCTGGCTGCTGCAGACTGTATAGTTATCCTTTAGAATCAATATTAGTATGAATTGATGGTGGTGTGAAAGAGAACAGGCCTTAGCCCCATCAGTTTAAACTCTGAAGAAGATGCTCAAAGGGAAATACAGTAGTGAAATCTTAGTTTCATTACATCTGATATCAAGCTAGAGATTTGCAGAATCATAGAACAGTTAGGGTTGGAAGGGAATTTAAAGATCATATAGTTCCAACCCCCCTACCATGGGCAGGGGCACCTCCCACTGGATCAGGCTGCCCAAAGCCCCATCCAACTTGGCTTTGAACACCTCCAGGGATGGGGCAGCCACAACTTCCCTGGGCAACCTGTGCCAGTGTCTCATCACTGTCATGGTGAAGAAATTCCATGTAACATCTAGTCTAAATCTACCCTTCTCCAGTTTATACCCATTCCCCCTCGTCCTATTGCCACAAACCGTTATGAATAGTTCCTCCCCAGCTTTCTTGTAGACTCCTTTCAGGTACTGGAAGGTCACTATAAGATCTCCTTGGAGCCCTCTCTTCTCCAGGCTGAACAAGCCTGACTCTGTCAGCCTGCCCTCATATGGAAGGTGCTCCAGCCCTTGGATCATCTTTGTAGCCTCCTCTGGGCTTGTTCGAACAGTTCCTTATCCTTCTTATGCTGAGGATTTTAGAACTGGACATAGGACTCCAGGTAAGGTCTCACAAGAGAGGAATAGAGGGGCAGGATCACTTCCCCCTGACCTACTGGCCACGCTTCTTTTGATGCAGCCCAGGACACGATTGACCTTCTGCGCTGCAAGTGTGCACACTACCAGCTCACATTGAGCTTCTCATCAACCAGCACCCCCAAATCCTTCTCTGCAGGGCAGCTGTCAATCACATCATCCCCCATCATGTACTGAAGTCAGGGATTGTCCTGACTCAGGTGCAGGACTTTGCACTTGGCCCTGTTGTACTTGATGAGGTTCTCACAAGCCCATTTCTCCAGCCTGTCCAGGTCCCTCTGGATTACATCCCGTCCTTCTGGTGTGGCAACTGCACCACTCATCTTGGTGTAACCTGCAAACTTGCTGAGGGTGCACTCAATCTCGCTGTCAATATAATGGATAAAGATATTAAATGGCACCAGTCCCAGTATGGAACCCTGAGGGTCACCACTTGTCATGGATGAGACATCACTTGTCACAGATAAAAATCACTGCTTAATATGTTTTAATGTTTTTTTAGGTTTCTCTAACATGACATCTATTAGTCACTTAATAATTCTGAAGCAGTCCTTTAAAACCTCTGTAATCTTTTGACTCAGATTATTCTTCTCAGCTTTCTCAAGCTTACACACTACACTGCAACACTGTAAAAGATGCAAAAATTTACATTACAGAATAGTGAGTGTATTTGTCCTTCCAGAACATACGCTATTGCAGCACAAGTACCTTGTAGTGTGGAAATTGCCATAGTAACTACTCATTTCTTATTGATTAGATGGATAAAAAAAATTCTCATAATATACAAGCAGAGCTTCTTGCTGGCACATGGCTTCGGGCTACCCCCGTGGCAACTCACATGCATTCTCTCCTTTTTCTGCATGCAAGAGGGTTTTGTTTTGTTTTAAATGAATTAGTATTCCTTGGGTTAGACCACAAAATAGTTTTGTCTTTTTCTGTCACAATGGAACTTAAATTTGAGGTTACACTTGATATGCAGCTCACATGGCAGAATATTAACTCATATTGGTTTGTTATTGGATCAGGACAATGAGATTTCACCTCAACAGGAAACATGGAAGGAGAAAGCGGAAAGAAAGAAGGAATTTTCCCCTCCACCCTCACTCAGGAGAAGGCTGAACACTTGGCAGAGCTGACCTCTAATAAGTAAGAGTACTCTGGTTTGGCAGTTGTAATAAGAAGCACCCTCAAAAGAGATTTAAAAGAAATTGGATGCATGAGAAAATGAGCCCTGTTTTTGTTTCTCTAGTAGTTCTATAGACATAGCAATGATCTTCAGCAGTGGCATTGTGAATGCTTACTGAAAGCAGGATTAAGCCTGCAGTGAATTATAGTGTCTGACAGCTGTCTTGGTTCATGTAGCGCTGTTGCTGAACATACTATTGTCTCTTTCAATCCTAAAAGATGCTCCAACGAGGCTTCTACCAAGTTTGTTTTGAAAGATAAGCTTTTTGTGAATTTTATTGAAGGACTGAAACTGTGAAGTTCTTAAGCAGGAGGCTAGATAAAATTAAGCCTAACACATTCCTAAAATGTGAAACATCAGTTTAGTCAGAAGAATATAAAATGAAAGAACAGCAACATTCAACCAGTTTTACAACTGTAAATCTATGCTAAAGCTATCTGGGAGTCCTCTGTGAAGCTTGGGTGTTAGCTATGATTACATCCATTTTGCATGATTATTCTAGGACACCACTGCTTTGTGTGTATCGGGGAATTGAAAATTTTAGAGTAATTTTCAGTTCAGATCTTCCAAGCTGCTATTATAGATGATATCCAGACCTTCTTTACTTGCCTTGGAGGCATTTTCCCACCTCCCAGAAGTTTAAAATGCTGGGTTAGGGCATCACTTTTGCATTTTACCACCCTTCAGCTTCCTTATTTTTACCTACGGTCTGGCAGCCTCATTTCAAACTTTCTGTATCCTTAAGATGATTGAAGGGGAGATTAATCCATAGGGCTAGTAGATTCAGTAAGCTAGTCCTTAAGAGAAAGACTGCTCAGGAAAACATTCCTTTCTCTGTAGTAACCTACTAACAAATAGAGGAAGCTCTTTGGCAGCTGTAGATACCTTCCAGTTTTACCAGGAAGAAATAGGCTTGCATCTTCTTAATTGATTGGCCTGAATTCTTGCGTGCTTTTGTGAAGACTTTCACAGGCAGCACTAGGAAGTTCAGTGTTTGGTATCTTTTCAATGCATACTGAGATCTGGATGTAGGGCCCAGAAAGCAGCTGGAAATGTGTCCAAGCAAAGAATAGCAACATGTAGAGCATGAGGTAAGAGTTAAGGTGGGTAAATGTATGTTTTCACCTTGTTATATCACTTTCCCTTCACACTGTAAACCAGTCTAAGTGGAAAAGACAGACCTCAAATAAGCCCAAATTAGGAACACTTTGCATAGAGCTTTTTCAGGCCTCTTGCAAGACAGACTCAGGACCACTCTAATTCCTGTATTAGCAGCTTGCTGGAGATCATTGGAGTGGAGATGGCTGACAATTCTTTCCATTCTGGCTCTGAAGAGCCAGTGAAGGCTTTCAGAAAGCAGCTCATGTAGTTTTCTCAGCCATTAGTATGCATTCTATTAGGGGTCTGTATCGCTCCATTTCATCGCTGGTGTAATGACTGATGCTGTGCAAACATCTCTGCTTCTTCATGACCCCTTTTTATTGCCTCATCATTATAGATTAGGAACAACCTGTTTTCCTTCCTCTCACAAGGAAGGGAAAGCTTTCCTTCCTCATATAACAGACTCGATGATCCGGTGGGTCTCTTCCAACCTGGTGATTCTCTGATTCTATGATTCTATGGCAAAAGACGGGGGACTGAACCCAAACACCAAAGGGCCAAGGAGTCTTCAACCTAGTGATTTCAAGGCTTGCCTATTTTCTGTTGACACCAGAACCAGTGAAACAGCCTTGTGCAGTTTTAGATGCTAACATTCTATTTAACATTCTTTCCAAAAACTTTATTTTTGAGAGGGAAACAATGGTTGGGTAAATGTCATTCAGCTGAGGAAACCTACATGTAAACAACCTATTCCAGGCAGTTTACAGAACTTATTTTTAGTCAGTGCAATTAAATCAGGAGAGTATGATAGGATTAGTATTTAAAGCCCTAAACTTTAAGATATTTGTAATGTTGAGGCATTTCTGTGTTTTACAGGCATTTGTAGAGTGTTTTCATCAGCAGTTTCGCACAACAGAAATAAAAATTGCATGCAGTAGGCATTGCAAGGTGTGTATGGGTATCTAAATGTATATATTTATTTCTGTGCATCTCTAAAATGCATGCCATGCGCAGATATTAAACTTCATCCCTCTGGAAATGTCCTGTCACTTGCATATTTGGAGGCAAAGGCTCTGAATAAAGCAGAACCTATCCAGAATCCAGCAGAATTTACAGGATTTGGTGTGGATTTTTCAAAGCAATGGCTGCTGTCAGAATCTGGCCTAAGTAATTAACTTAGGATGGATGGAAAGGAAAAGCAGCATGTGGAAGATGTAATTAATGGGAACATATAACAGTCGGCTCTCACATAATAAATTGGCAGCTATGCCTGAGGTAACTGCCTTTTATTTGTAAAATACAGTTGGAATATTTTAAAAGTAATTGCACATTTTCTTCCATTTCCACATGGTCCCAGAGAACACGGTACAGTACAAATACCAACAGAAACATAATAAAATCATGGTTGTTGGTGTGTTTTGATTTGGGCTTGTTTGTTTTCTTTTCAGGCTTAGGCCTATGATCTTATTTGAGCCAATGTCCAAAGGAAAGGAGGAACTTATTTTAGCTCAGGAAAAGCCAAGTGGTAAAACATTTTAGTGAGGTTTAATATGGAATAATCTAAAAGGACAAGGCAGGAACAACCAGGATATATAACAGTAAATGGCTAAGTATCTATTTGCAGAAGGGATTTAGTAATGGAATTCTCTTGACTCGAGTAAATAATGGTTAAGACAAATGTTCTGAAAACCTTCCATTTAGAAGGCTTGAATTTTCCCCTCTGAAAACTTGTTGCAGATTTTCCTGAATAGCAAGCATGGCACCAGGGGTCCTTTAGATATGTCACAGGTGCTAATCGATCTTCAAGAAAACACATCCTACCTCTTGTCTAGTGCTAAGATCTGGAAGGCTGCAGGTTGACATTATGGCTCCCCACACCCAGCTGCCTGCAAAACACCCCACAAACAGCCTGCTGGAAAATGAGAGCTGTACGCCTCCTCTCTCTAAAAGGTTTACAAAGGAAAGGTGAGGAGGGCTTGTAACTGGGGTTTACTGCTATGACCAGACATACAAGACTTCTTAACTGCCATTTCCAGGCTTCTCAATGAAGTGGAGGGGGCAGCATGTCATTCAGCTGCTCCCTGGCAGATGTGATTCCCCTCTGCACACAGGTGGGAAGAGAGACCACCCACCATTTAAGTGCTTTTTTGTGTGTGTTTGGATTTTCTTTTGTTTTTAAGCATCTGTTTGCTGTCACCCCTGATAGCAGGCAAGAAAAGTCAAGTCCAAATCTATTCTATGATAGGAGGTAGGGAGCATCTAGCCTACTTTGTGAGTGAATGGAGATGGGACCTAGCAGTAAAAACGTAGCACTGGAGCGAGTTCTTCTAGCAGCAAGATTAGAAGCTTTACTGCTGTTTAAAATGGAGCAGCCTGAAGATCAAGAAATATATTTGTCTGTAAAATATTCTTGCTGTAACTAGTCTCTGTATTGCTGACCTCGGGGGATCTTGCATTTGCTGCAGGCTGAGCCTGGTAGACAGTTTGTTGCTGAACTTTAAATAGACAGCAAATGTAAAAAAAATACATCCTGCAGGTTTTGTGGTGATGAATTTAGAATTATGTTCTAACAGGCTCAGTACACTCCAAATTAATTAGCAAGGATCCTTTTAACAGGATAATTACTATATCAGCAAGTGATAAACTCAAAATGTGAGTGGTCCTGGCTTGCATCAACAAGGAAGAGGTGTGTTGCGGTTCCACCAATTCTTTCTAAATTCACCCTCTTTTCAAAGGTTTTAGACAGCACAGCCAGTCAGCAGCAGCACTCTACTTTTTTTTTTTACTTCTAGGCTTGAATTAAAATCCCAAATAAAGTTGCATTCTACTCTCCATACGTCTATCTCATAATACCATGGTGAATGATGGCTTTATCTGCCTGAAAAAGCTCCAAACAAAGAAAAGCAGGAATTGTTGCATGTTATTACTACAGTATAAATGTTAAAGGGCTCTGAAGCTTGTAAGACTTCTTTCTTTATTTATTTCTGTGTATTTTCTCCTCTTGTAATGGAAGAGCCCGATCCTGCACAGAACAGTAACAGCTCACAAAAATATAAACACAGGTTCACATGTTTGGGGTTTGGAGTTATTAAATAGGTTAATCTTTCAAAGAATAAACATGTCCTTGCCTATCACGCTATGGATAAATAACCATACGACTGCTGCAGTGGTGATAGAATATGGACTGGGAAATGGAAAGTGTCACTGTCTTTAGATAGCAGAGCCTTCAGAAAATGAGGTTTAATTGGGAAGTTTTAATGAGGGAAGCTATCTTAATTAGGTCACTTTATATTTGCTACATTTTTTATATGTTTTTCTGGAATTTTTTAGAACGCACGCAGAAATTTGTATAAGTACCTGCCGTTTCCTCTGAGAATATATATTTTAGGATATTTTTAAAAATTCACATATCTTCAGCTTCTATAAGCCAAGCCTGGCTAAGTCAGTGGTGTTATGCTAATATAAAGTATGTTCTTGGGAGAAGTTAATCCAGCCTTATGTTGTTCACACAAAGTGTTAAAGTATAAATTAATAATGATTAGCCATTTCTTAAAAATGGATCTTGACAATAAACAGACCAGCCAATCTCTCAAGTTATTTCAAGGGACCATGTGGTGATTCATTTTGCTTTATAAAATGTGAAGCAGTAGACTGAATCCTCTTGTCTAGGTTGTCTTGTCAAACTTGAGCAATGCTATTTTCTTTCTAGTCAGATTGTATGCCTGAGCCAGGCTACTTATAAAACATCATATAAAATGGTAACATTTAAAAAACTCGTCTCAGCTGCAAACACAGTGAAATTAAGGAGGGGAGAAAATAAAGTCTTCACAAATATTTTGGGTGGTGATTTTTTTGTGTTCTAGCTAGTAGCAACAGAAAGACACGTGCCTGTAGAAAACACCTGTGACAAATAGAGTTGTCTTCTAATGATCTGTGCGGCTGCTTTTATTTTAGGTTTTGGGTTTGCTTTTTCAGACGTGGTTATTCAGACCATGCAGGTCCCTTGACAGTTTTGTTTATGCCGTTTCGTGGTCTTGCATAGTTTTTAACAGAATCCAGCCAAGGATGAGGTAACATTTGAACACGATTTTCTTAAGTTTCTTGAATGAACAACATTTCAATGTCACAGTAACAGCAGAAATCTGTCATCCTCCTTCACTTGCGTATCTGCATGGTTGTCACTGCTGAAGCCGGTCCCATACGTGGTGAATATATTTTCATTGCATTCTAGTTACAGCCCAACCATTAAAGTCAGCCTATAGTAGAGCTAAATGCATCCATATTTCCCACGATGGATAGGCTTCTCCTTCTATTTGAATACATGTGAGAACATGTTGGGAACAACCAACTTAGTGTGCCAAACCTTTCTTGCTACTACAAACTATGGCTACAAAATCCCTGTGGATAATATAATAGGGAACTAGTCAAAACCCAGCATACAAAAGGATACAAAAATGTCCCATTTCTATGACTTCGCTTCAGAAATTTCCTCTGCAGTTTAGAAGAAATTATTGATCTCTTGGTGGAAGAGATGACTTAGGCACTCACTCAAGGTATATTTGGTCATAGAAACAGATGAAGCCCTTCTGAAGAAGCTGTGAGAAATGCAACCTCTTAAGTCAGTAGGTGCTCACGGATCTTCTGATGGAGCTTGGGGCTCCTCTTTTGGAGAAAAAGGAACAAAATCTTTCAGTTCAGTATCTTGGTCAGTAGTAGCATGAGTACGAGCTTCGTAAGGCTCGCATGGGCAACAGCTGACTTCTTTCCTGCTCTTCTGCAGAATGGTAGCACGGAAGTCTAACGATATCACTGCCAAGCGATACAATTGTAGAGTGACAACTAAGATATTCTTAGCTGTAAAAAAAACCAGCATCTGATTGAATATTCTGAAGTGGCCCATGAGAATTGACCGTACAATGAAGAAGGGACCGTCCTGTATGAAAAGGCTGACCCCGATGTTCCACAGTTCCGCACTGTACCTGCACAGCAGTAGGCTGGGGATACGCCTGGTCGACGCAGTTGGTTTGCAGCCAATATGCTGTACTGGAAATAAAACACAGTTATGTTAAAACAACTCTCTAAAATTGAGCCAGGATTCATCTAAAGGGTATTTACAATTCGGGGTAGCCTAGATTATAACGCACTCAACTGCAAACAATTCAGCATCGAGCAGATTGCATTTCTGGCACCTGTTTAGCAGACCACCTAGTATCTAACCCACAAAGCTATGAGTCTTTATACAATTTTAAAGCAAGAAGCAGAAGTAGATCAATCACCTAATCTTTCTGTAACAACAACTTCCCCGGACACATGCTAGGCTAATAGGTATCTTTACAAAATAACTACAGTGCTGAATAGGAACAGCCTGAGCTGTAGCCCTTCAATTTGTTTGGAGCTGTCTAGGACCTTGCTGTTAAAAGATTCATGTGGTAGCCCTTGCCTATTTCACATGTCATGGTAAGAATAAGCCACATTCTTATGGGACAGTACAGAGCACTATGGATAGGAAGAAACTGGTTGCTACTTGTCATGTAAGGCTTGACCCACAGTTACTCATGGCTGGCTTGGGTATGACTTGCATGCACCTGTTGAAACTCATGCACTTGTTCCCCTTGGCTATAAAAGTGGCAGCGGGCTAGAATACTTTGCATGGTGTCTAGAGGAGGATCATCAGAAGGGTTTGCATGTGGCAGATAGGGCTGTTCCTTATGAAAATGCACAGAACTTAACTAAACTCTCTCTCACACAGGGGGATTTCATTAGTTTTAAAAACACAGCTACTTGTGATGCAGTAACAACTGCCAAACATTTCTGCTTGCCAGAAGAATAGCATTGTTTGACAGTAGAGACTTGAGTGGAAATTGAGTTATAGAATGTAGAAATTTGCTGGATCCAGTAGGCAAAGCTTCAGCAGCAGCTATTTTTTTTTGGAACTTCTTTTGTGCTATTGCTGTTCAATAGTCTTAGTGATATTAGTCTTAGCTGCAGTCCAATAATAAATCCTTAATTTTTTCTATTCTATACGATGTTTGATGTGTGAGTAAACATTCTGAAGCTTGAATAAAAAGTACTATCTCTGTGACTGTATAGAGGTAAAATAAAGTGTACCTGTAGTAAATTTCAGGGCAATGTCCATTCATTAACTTTAATTTTTAAACTGGTAAATGTAATTAAATAAGCAGAAAAGCAATAGCCAGGAAAAAAAAAGCACAGTACAGCAGATTACTTCACTGAATTGTTGCTATAATTGTTGAAGCACTGTTTGAATTTATTTGGGTGCTGGTGATGCGTAGGGGGAAGGGGGTGTTGATGTTTTTCTTTTTTTAAAACCTGAGTGTTGTGCGTCTTTAACAGAAAATATTTTACCAGTAACAGGAATTTTAGCTGCGATAAATCTGAAATGTGGTCGCAACAATTTTTCTCGGGAGGTAAACTGCAATGCTGAAGAATTTTCATAACATCAAAAAGCCCATCCATGAAGGAAAGGTCAACGAAAAAATCCTGGAATTGTTTTTCATAATTATGTTATTAATTTCTTATTTTAGTCAGTGTGTCAACCTAGTCATCAATTTTATGTAAGATGTTAGCGAGGATAACATACATTTGGACTGGTATAGTTGAATTGCAAACTTGCAGTGATCAGAGGCCAAAACGGTTGGAGCAGATGATGATTGAGGCAGCTTTTGTTATTTTTCTTGGACAGAAGCCCCTTCTGCCTAGGGACAAATACAAATTTGAGCTGGCTAAATGCTGGGCCTTTTAGTTTAAGATAAGGGTGTAACATCCCAATGGTCCTCTAGGTTCCCTGTGAATAGGTGATTTCTCCCATGATAACCCCTTGTGTTCTCTTGGCTGTGCTGTTCCCTTAGGTTAACTATAGCCTATCTTTCCATATAGTCTAACCTACCCAGACTGNTAAGATAAGGGTGTAACATCCCAACATTATACGGTCCTTTAGGTTCCCTATGAATAGGTGATTTCTCCCGTGATAACCTCTTGTGTTCTCTTGGCTGTGCTGTTCCCTCTCTTTCCATACAGTCTACTAACCCACCCAGGCCAGAGCCTTAATCCAAGACCAGATCTAACTCAATAAGCCACATAATGAAGCTTCAGGCAATACCAGCCAACTGGAGGAGGTGCTCAATACAATATTGCAAGTCTTCTTTTTTCTGGAAGTAGAGAGTTTTATTGGGGAGATCAGAGGTTAGCCAGAATAAAGTGTTTCCTCAAAAGAAACCACAGTTGGCTTTCTTCAAAAACCACCGCTGTCATATGAATTACTCTCCACCAGAAGTCCTTCTGCACAGCCACAAGACATGCCAGCAAAGACTTAAAGCATTTGTTCTCTTTTCTTGTCTACACATAAGTACTAACCTGCAAGATCAAGTGGGAACTGTAACATACTCCAGGTCCATACAGCGAGAATTGCGTTTATGAGAGCATAATTCTTCCTATGGGAGGGGAAAAAAAGTGATAGCAGTGAGGGTACCGTTTCCTTAAGTAATAACAAAAAAGTTTCCTGTAGTATTTGGAATGTCATTTAAAGGGTGGTTCAGTGAAATGCTGATTGATTAATGTGTACTCTTGAGATGTGAGACTAATGAAAACAGAGGCAGCTTTTGGTATAGAATTTTTGCTGTTCAGGCCACGTATTCTAGCTATGTAATTACACTAGATATCTGATGCTGAAGTTATGATGATAAACACATGGAAATAGGCACTGTGGCTCAAAACAGAGATATATTTAACCTTGCAGTGATTACACATTCCTTGCAAGCCCGAAGCTTCTCTGCCAAGTGGGAAGGACCACTTTTCCCACTGTAGAACCTTTTAATTTATATTAAAACCCAAAATGCAGTACGTCTCTAAGAAAACTTCTTTTATGATTCTTTTTCTTTATGATGGATGTTCACAGCTGATCTTTCAGTGCTGAGGGGGAGATGGGCTTACTGTCTCTGAGAGAGGAGATGATGTTTAAAATTTACACCAGACTATGCCACTCCCTTTCTTCTTATCTTTAAACACTTTGTCATACTATCATGACTAAATTACGTATAAGATAACCGAAGCAACTTGGATAATGAATCACTAAAGCAAACTCCAGTTGCTTCCTTGCCCATCTAAACCAATTCATTAACCTGAAAGAGGCTTACTGTGTACCCGGTTTCAGTTCCACTAGCTGTAAGAATTGACACTGCTTGGCAGTTATGCGAGTTGTTTGGCTATTGTACCCTTTTATTGTGATGGATGTGACATGCTTCTCTGCTGGCAACAGATGAGGAATCCCTAGCAAAGCTCCTAGGGCTGTTAGGCCTTTTACACAGGTAAAGGTGAGAGCAGGTAAACAGAGCCCTTGAATGCAGCCTTCTGTTTTCTGAGGGAAATACACTTCCACTACTCTGACTCTGCAGATCACACAAATATTCAAACAAAACACATACCTAGACAAATAATATATATGTCAGCAAACAGTCCTTACCGAACATCTTCTATGTCCAAAGTTTCACTAGCAAATTCAAGTATATCTGCGGCTGTTCCCACAAACATGAGCAGCAGCTGAGACAATTGATCCCGGGTGATTTCAGCTCCAATGGGGAGAAGCCATCTCCCAACTACTAGTAGCAGCAGAAAAGTCTGATGGAGGGCCAGTGTCCACACAGTCTCACAGATTCGGGAGAGCTGATTCACAAAGACTTTAGCCTGTTTAATAGGTGACAGCAACAACAACATATTATAACTTCAGGAGACTGACACTGTAGGTACCCTCACAGACCATATCCATCCTTGAGCCAGTTTTTGTTCTCCTTCACGTTGTATTAGAGCAAGTAACTTCTATGTGGCAGGCACTGATAGGTACTGTGGGTAATGAGTAGCAAGTCATCTTCTGTGTACTGCTTCTGTTCTCATATTTCAGCTGAGCATTATCCTCTGCAGAATCATCATCCAAACACTTTCTAATTTCAGTTACTGAGATTTGGAAGAGAATGGCAGGGGAGTACCCTCCTCACACAGACTTTTCCTGCCAACAACAGTTAGCATGCAGCATGCCACAGGCCACTTTGACAATACAGTTTTCTTAAACTATTTTAAAAAAAATTCTTATTCTTTTAAAAAATTTTACTCTGCGTGAGGAGCTTGCCCAAATAGACACACACCAGTCCTCTCTAATTGCTCTAATATCATAAGGTCTCCACTAGGAATAAGAAAAAGTGTCCTACCGTCTGAATGATGTGGTGGTCTATTCCCTCACTTCCATGACTGCTGTCTCTGGATTGATTGAAGTCTTGGTTGCTGACATTCACCTGAACAGCTCCGGGCTCATTACTGCAGTACTGTTGTGAACACAAAAATTACACATGCATAAACATCCCACAGAGGCAGAAGAGGCACTCGGTGGCTCAGAGAGTCCCGTTTTGCTGAACTGCAGATGGTTCATTTGTGAAAGCCAGTCAATGTTTACAAAGGCACATGCTCAATCTGAATGCAACCACCTCTTGCTCAGAAGGGAGGAATTCCTCTCATGAGGACAGCTGTGATATGTTGGTAGGTTGCTGAGAAAACAGATGATTTTATTGTAGAAAAGGATATAAATTCAAAGGCTGTTGGAGCTGGTGGCACCTTTGTGCTGCTAAAACCGCACTTGTTGAATGTAATCTGGCTGCAGCTCTCCTAAGCAGATTGTGGCGTTTCCTACATAGTTTCTCTCTGGCTAAAACCGTAAAATAGGGTAAAAATTGGTCTGGTCAATCTGCTGTTTTATGCTCACGGCCAGTCTCTATATTCAAACTTGTTCTCAACATACTTGCTTCTCATTTTCACTATCCAGAAAAAGTTCTCTACAAATGCCATTGTTTCAGTGAATAATGCGAGAGGTGGGATTCAGTAATAATTATGAAAAATGGGCCTACATTTTTGCCTACCCCTGTAGAAAAATGGGTATTTTTACTTCCTCCAAGTACCCAGTGCTCTGAGAAAACAAATGTTGGCTAAAACTTACTGTTACTTCAACCACGATGGGACTGGGTCCTGTCTGAGGCCTGCAGCGCTGTCCTGCCCTTCTACTACACTTGCCTCCAGGGCTGGCCCCAAAGGAACTGGTGTATGTTTCTAAAAATTGTCTTCATAACAATCCGTTAATATCTCCCTTCATTTTAATGGAAAGGGGATAATTAGGAAATCAAACCATGCTGTTACTGAAGGCTTTTATCCTGTCCTATTTGTGCCTGAGAACACCAGATGATTTGCATTCCTCCACTGGGCCCCCCACCACTTTATTTCATGGGGAGTGATTCTGTGTAGCAATCGGAATGTGTTCTCGTGCATACTGAGTAGCTGTGTTCAGCGTGATGCCTGCCAATATGAAGGCAGCATTTTCCAGCAAATGTCACATTCCAGTAAATTTCAGATTCCACTTTGATACTTTCCTTGGTCTCTGATAATGTTGCTCAGTATCTAGGTAAATGCTGCCTCTTGCCTGACCTTGTTATAGATAAATGGAGCAACTTTCCATGGTTTGAAAAATGTGGGGGGAAAGTCTGTGCTTGTTGCTTTTATTGTTGATGCTAAAGGCTCTTAAACAGAATGGTCACCTAAATGGACAGCGGGGCTACAGCCTTATGGGACTGACCTCCCTGGGTTAACCCTTCAGCCAAAGGGGAGAGAGAACGACTTGTTCAGAGGATGTTTCAGAAATGGAATTTAACAGATGCTCTTGAGGAGCCTTTTTATCTGTTGATTCTAGATGGGGGGGTCGCTATTTCAGTGCAAGGCTCCACAAATTCTAAGTGAATGGTACTCCTTGGGATCAGGTTCATAGCTCTTCTCATCTTCATGCAGGCAAGAAACGGAAAAATGCATTTGCAAAGCCAAACGTTTAACTAGACTCTTGTTTTTTTAAAATTTAAGTATGTTCATATCTTGTTTTGGTTTGTTTCTCTCTGAATATTTATTAAGTGGTGATTGTGGTGGTGTCTCCCTTGCAAGTTTGAAAAAGAGTCTTTGTTTTCATCCTATATATGCATGTAAATACGACTGTTGGTGCCAGGCATATTTGCCTAGCCAATTAGGTATGCACAGCGACTTAATGGGAATGTGAGGAGGAAAAAGCGAATACTAAATTTCCCAGGCAGTTGATAAACATGGTTTACCTCTTTGCTGCTAGAGCCCAGTTACTCCTAGGTATTGAGATTGCGTGCATAGCTAAACAAACATACTTTTTACTATGCAAAAAATGGGAAGAAATGCACACACTTTGCATAGTCTAGTTAGATTTATTGTGTTTCTTCTGAGATGAACATTATGTTTTTCTGATTTACAACAGATCTAAGGAAAACAGAAACTCTGCGTAACACAGTGTTGTCCTAGTGTGTGGCCTGCAGAGATCTCTGTCACTGTGTGAGGAGCTCCTGAAACGCTGAACTAATTCAGCAAATTTCTGTTGGCATATTATTTGCAATCCGTTATTTCCCAAATGTAAATGAGTTTAGCTAAAACTTTTTGCGACAGGTCAGATGATCAAGTTGAGACTTGAGTACCAGGGCAGGGTACCCTCAATCCTGCTAATCTGCGTGGAGGCTGGCAGCCTGAGGGCATGGTGGAAGAGGCTGGCCCTTCCCTGGAGCAGACACGCTGCCCAACAGCAGGTGCCCCGCTAGCTCTCTGCCACTCCAGCCTTTCTTGCTGGGAACAGTGTTGTCGTCCCTATAGCAACACCTGGGATGTCAGAAATTCAAAGCAACTGTGACTGCTTCGCTTTGCTCATACGGGAAAGCTGAAATGTAGAACAGAGAAAAGATTGCTTATAGTGTTTTCCAAATTGAGGCAGATAATGAATAAGGAAAGAAGAAATGATGAAAGAGATAAGATCACTTTTACAAGAGTGATATAGTAGAATTTTAGCTGGCAAGAGACTGCTACCTCAGAATAAGGCTGAGGGAATGGGCAGCGATATTGACTGTTTCTTTAAAATGTTCAAGTTAAGACAGTTAAAAATAATCGCACGATTTACCAACATTCTATCTTATTACTGACTGGGAATCCTACCTCAACTACATCACCCATAGCAGGGTAAACCCTGTGAAAACTGGTCAGTTATCGCTTCCTCTGGCAGTGATGCACCAGGCATTTAAAAACGTTTCAGAGGTGTTTGTTTATCAGAGGTCTGATGCATTATGAAGGAAGAATATTTGGGTTTTTAATGGATTAAATGGTTTTAATTTTCTTGCTATCTATTTTCCAGTCAGCAATTTTTTTTCACTCAATACAGCTCAATTTACTTTATAATCTCAAACATGTATTTCATCCCCAAATATTTTACTGCAAAGCAGTACTTTCTGTGCAGTCAGTAATTCACAGTTGATATATAAATGGTATTACTCATGTCCAGTTCCACGGTACTCGGAGGCAGAATTGCCTGTGTCTTGAGAAGGAGAAGCCGTATATTAGCACATGCCTGAAATAACAGCACTGACACAAGCACTTGATGTTTCCTGCTAGAGATTCAACGTGAGATCAAAGTTCTACTACCTTAAAGCCTGCAAACAGTTTACATGGTGAATATATTAAATGTGTGGATCTAGCAACAACATAATTACCCATTCTGTTAGTATTTTAATATGGAAAATCCCAGCAATACTTTAGTATGTGAAGTAGTACTAGCCAGGGTTCTGTGTTTGAGATTAATTATTAGGAGGGCTGCTCCCTTTCTGAAGTATTGGTTTTGAATCTGAGAGACTCTGTTTCCAGAACTCTCTATCCTATCTCTCCAGGTAGAAATGAAGCTGTTAACTTGATATACTCCCTCTTTAATTCACAGTAGCAGTATATCAATAAGAACAAAGTATGCCATGTTCTAACATCGTTTTGGGAAATAAACTGCTGCCTTTGACTACAGAATTAGCCTGTTTCTTGGACCAGATTTAACTATGACAAATGTTCTCAATATCCACATTACCTGTCTGTGACTGTTTAAGGAGATTTGGCAAAAGAAGACAATAAATTCCTCCTGCTGTATTTAGAAAAAGCCTCAGGCATTTTCAGTGTAAACACAATTTTGAATATTTGATTATGCTTCTGTGGGCTCTAACGATGTTTCAAAGAAGAAAATGAGGCACTATGTCTTCTTAGTCTAATTTATGTATTTTCTTCTGTTGCTTTTTGCTTTTATTCCTATCAGGCCCTTTTCTGCTGTGGATGTAAGGTACTGCATATAAGCAAATGCTGGGACGGACAAAATCCCTTTTTCACGATGTGCAGGTGCTACAGGGACATCAAAGCAGCCCGTGTGGGCAAGTGGTTCACTTGGCATGGGCTGTTGGGCTGTGTGGCTCTGTCCTGGCCCTGACTGACCCCATCTGCCAAAAGAATAATTGTCTTTAACGTTTTTACTGTGTGTTTTAGTCCTGAACTACAATCCAGACACCCCCTCCCTCCCCCAGATTACTGTGCAGCGTGAACAAAGAAAGGATATAAACACTGACAGACAAATTCCTGTGGCAGCTATCTGTGGTAGCAATCTGTGAGTATTCTCCTAGGTCGCAGCAAATGAGGTAATTTGAGTTTAAGACCCCTTTAACTGATACCTGTCTCAATGTTGGCTTGCTTGGAGTTGTGGTATCTGCCTGTAAGTGCTATGAAATTCAGAGTTTATTTTACAATGGCCTCTAAATCAATAAAACTCTCTTCTTAACCATCCTGATCAAGATTCAAGCTGGTAACTTGGGGGTGAGGGCTGATTTTCAGGCTTTTAGTCCTCAGTTCCCCAGGCAAATACAAATAAATGGTCTAAGTTTTAGCTAGGAATGGGCTTCATTATTTGATATTTAGCAATTGCACAGGAGTCATAGTATAGCTGCAGCTGGTCTGGGAGACCCGCCAGTATAAAAGAAAATTGGAACAAGGCGTGGCAGACTTCTGTGCGTATGAACAAACTCAACTCATCCAATAATCCATTAGTTTCAAACTAGTCCATTTTGTCTCATCATAAATACCTGAGTCCCGTGATGAATTTCTAGTAGCCATAGTGATGGTACCGTGCAAATCAAGTACAAAAATATCGCTGGTGAAAACCTGTGAAGGAAGAGAAAGGGTAGCTTGGTGTTATGTCACATCGTATGTACCTTTCATGCAGGTAATGACAGGTTATGATATCTTCTCCCTCCTACTATCTGGGACATCAAGAAATAGAGTATCTGCAAAGAGGAACTGCTATTCATGTTAAATTCCTTATGCTGTCAGTATTATGAATCTAAGATCATATCTGGAAGCTTATTTAAAATTTCCTTTTAAGAACTAACCAAAGGCAGTTTGCTGTTTGTATTTCAATCGCAGCATCCTCTGTAGTTAAATAAATAAATTAAGCTTCTAGCTAACATGCCCTTTCTGATTCCAGGAAGGGTGAATTAACACATTGAGTCATTTCACTGAATGATGCAGGGATATGAAGGCTGTTGATAAGAATCCTGCGCGTTGACACAGGAAAGGTAGAAATAGCATCTGTTTGTCTAAAACAAGCACCTCTTCACTAAAAGGTCTTTCAGTGCAGGCTAAAAGGGTTTATGAAAATGAGCCTTGGCCTTGTTTGCCCATTTGTGCTGGCAACCGTATAATTCTTTAGGGTTTCTGTCTCTAGTTGTTCTCTCCCTGTCAGTCTCCTATGTAACTTATGAGGGTGAAGCATTATTACTTTCAGCTTCTGGAGCTGAGTTTATTCAGAAGGGCTTGAGAGGTTTCCTTACTCCTCCTGCAAGCACTGATTCTTGTGATGGTTGCTGATTATGAAGCGCATGGCAGTTTTGTTTGAGGTGAGGTTTTTTTGGCATTTCTTATCTTTTTAGAGTAGAAATGAGGTCTGATGGCACAGTACAGAGTGAGCATCACTGCAAGCTGCTGAGATGCCCAACAGCCTTTGCATCACATTTACTGGCCCAAGACAGGACAGTGGAGTTACATGCAGGATACCTGTTAATTCCTTCTATCCTGCCATTGGCACGTTCTATAGTGAATTTAAATTACTTATAAGTGTGTAGCTGCAGCAACATTTTGATCAAACATTGCTGCGTTTGTTTGTTCCTATCCTGAACATACCTTATTTTTGCAATTATGACTTTTCTAGTGGAGATTAAGTATTGAGGAAAAGAAAAAAAACAACTCTGCTGCTCAGGAAAATGACTGGGTTGCTGAGCTGCTATGAAACGTTCCAATCAATCTCCTGTAAATAAGATTGTCCTGCTTTGTGGTTTTTATTTTGTTTTGTGGGGGCGAGGGGTGCTGTTTGTTTTGGCGGTGGGTTTTCTTTGCTGATTGCTTCTCTTCTTATTAAAAAAAAAAAGTTAGTAATTGTGTAGAGTTTTAGCCTGCTTATTTTGGGACAGAGCACACCTCTTATTTGAATGGGAAAGCTAACGTATTTTACAATATTTCCTCCAGAACTTGAGCATATGAGAAGTCTCTCCAGCTGGCAGGTTAGCAATACTGAGCTAATGATACCAGACCAGGCCAGGAAACTTCAGAGGCTTTAACCCTGCCTTTCTTTCAGAAAGAGCCATCTAGAGGAAATATAACGTGGCCAGGCCCAGAGTAATACTTTTTCTCCACATGAGCAATTTAATTTTCTTTGCTGGTATAATAAGAAAATCTTCTGTCAACAAGGAATGGAGAAAATATGAGGTACTTGGAGGCAGGAGAGTCCTGTGGCACAAACTGCCCGTCGTCTGGATCAGTTGTTTCTATAAATGCAGACGATACTCTATATTCTGAATGAGTTTTCTACCAGAGCAGAAAGCTATCCTGATACAAATAGATGCTGACTGTTTGTCTACAGTTCATACCTATAAACGTACTTTACTGTGCTGCTTAAAGTGCTGGACCCCATCCATTTTCAAAATTTCCTTCTAGCCAAAGTTAGCCTAGTCTTCTAGCACATCTATTCATCTCAAATGGATATGCTCTTTGAAATTTATTTTTTCGTTGGATTTTCCAAAAGCTGACAGAGCAAGGGTTTCTTCACGAAGCCTCTACTGCTGCTGCCTCTTTGCAACAAATCAGATCTGCTCACTCTGCTTCTGTCTCCTGACTTTGCATTTGGACTTCCACTGTTGTAAAAATATTCCTCTGTCCCAGACTTTATCGCTGCATTTATTATATTCAAATTTGGAGCATGGAACACTTGTGCTTCTGTTATAATGAGTTTCACAGGTTGCAATGGCAGGAATTCAAGATCCTTTAAATATTTGAGGGCTTTTTTTTGTCCTGGATATGTCCCAGGCCCTGCCTGCAGTATGAGTTTTTAAAATTAAAAGGTCCCAGTGAAATCCTGACAATTAATTACATGACCGCTTCCTTTTCACAGAGCATTTATTTTAGCTGACTGAACACTGATGAGCTGTAGATGACTGTTGTAATTCTTCAGACGTGTGTAAAAACCCATGTGCTTGGGCAGACTCTGCTATTACTTTTTTGTTCATGGCTCAGGCAGCCTTTCATGCATGAAGGTTTCTTTCTGGAATAGCCTCTCAAACCCAAATATTTAAGCCATTCTTGCTTTATTGCAAGAGTGGTTGCTGCTCGTCCTTATCTTTTTCTTGTCATTGAGTTTTGGTTCAGGCACTAATGTGGCACTGTTGCAAGTAGCAGGGACAGGGAACGCAGACCCAGGGCATGGCAGGATGGGGTAAGAGGTGCAGAGCATCTTCATGCAGTAGCCTGTGTGCCCCCCAACCCTGGCACCTTCTGCACCTCACACCTGCCGTACCTGACTCCTTGTTGCTTAGATTCATAGAACCATAGAATAGTTAGGGTTGGAAGGGACTTTAAAGACTGTCTAGTTCCAACCCCCCCCCGCCATGGACGTACCTCTTGCCTGCAGCTGTATTTCTACACATTTTTCAGCTGTCAGAGCGCAGAACTGTGCAGAGAGCGGCGACCACCTAGCCTGATGCAAAACTGCCCCTCCTGAAAGCCCTCAGGGCTGGGCAATGGGCAAGCCAAGGCTTTACCCCTCACGTGCCCCCGGGAGAACCCGCGATGCCCCCGCAGCCTGGCAGCACCAAGCCCCCTCTGGGGCACAGAAACCTGCCTCCCAACTGCAGCCAAGTGCATGCAAAGAAGCGAGAGGGGCTCCTTCGGAGCCGGAGGGGTATGCTCACCATTTGTAGCCTCTGCCTTGCTTAAACTTGAGGGTGAGCCCTGTCTCCAGGCACAGGAGAAGATTGAGCAGGGCCAGCAGCCAGTACTTGGGTTCTTTCTTCACTGCAGTCACTCTCCAGACCCCGATGAGAGAGTGCAAGGCAAAGAGCAGGCGAGTGACCAGAGCATTGAGCAGCACCATCGGCTCCATCCCGAGCAGCTCCCCTCCCCTTTTCCTCGCTGTTTTTTAGGAGCTCTGGTTAGTGACCCTGGGAATCCCTGGGAAGCGAGTGCGCCACGGCCACACAGACCTCTCCTCCTCATCCATCTCCACAAAGGGGCCCGTTATAACAAAAAAGAAACAGCATCGCCCCTCCCCCAGACTTCCTGAAAACTTCGTAAAGGGAAGAAAAAAAAAAAAAAAAAGAAAAACTCCCCAGGCTCGGGAGGTTTGTGGATCTGAGACCAGCTCTGAGCACGCCAGGGCCCTCTCCCTCTCCCTCTCCCTCTCCC
>WAAB01016915.1:201229-235773 GCA_013389865.1 Piaya cayana | reverse complement strand
CCCCCCCCTCTCCATCGCCCTCTCCCCCTCCCTCTCCCTCTCCCCCGCCCTCTCCCTCTCCCTCTCCCTCTCCCTCTCCCTCTCCCTCTCCCTCTCCCTCTCCCTCTCCCTCCTGTGGGGAGGTTTGCCCCACACAGTTATTGTGTCTCTGCAACCCTACTTATTGCTTTCACGTCACATCTTTCTAGACAAGAAGCAAAATGTAAGAAGCATTATTAATTTGACTCTTTCTAAAAGCCCCACTGCATTACTGAGGCTGCATTTCCTCTCCCCTCCCACTGAAAAATATATTTGGTGATTGGGAGTGTTTTAAATTGTTCGTTTAATGTTGCAATGTAGAAAGCATAAAGTGTGTAAGGTTCAGTACTGCAGTCTGTGTGCAACAGGGTTACAGAGCAAGAGAAGTTAGAAAAGCTAATCAGGACTGAGGTTTAGTCCAACAAATTATAGAATAACCAGGTTGGAAGAGACCCACCAGATCATCGAGTCCAACCATTCCTATCAAACCCTAAACCATGCCCATCAACATCCCGTCCACCCATGCCTTAAACACCTCCAGGGAAGATGAATCAACCACCTCCCTGGGCAACCTGTTCCAGTGCCCAATGACCCTTTCTGTGAAATTTTTTTTCCTAATGTTCAGCCTAAACCTCCCCTGGCAGAGCTTGAGGCCATGCCCTCTTGTCCCTGTCACTTGGGAGAAGAGCCCAGGTCCCTCCTCTCCACAACCGCCTTTCAGGTAGTTGTAGAGAGCAATGAGGTCTCCTCTCAGCCTCCTCTTCTCCAGGCTAAACCTACTCCATGCTTTTGGACTAAGAAACAGCTCCAGTGAGGAACTCAGAAATCTGTGCTGGCACTAATGTTACAAACAGGCCAATAGGGACATATTCAAAACATACACACAAGTTTGATGGCTAGGTCAGTTAGCTCAAGATAAAAGTCTATCTTCTGTAGGAAAAGTTTAAAATGTAGAGTATGTTCTAAGAATTGCTTTGACATTTTTCATAGAGATTGTAATTTTTTTTTTTTTTAATTTACGCTTGGGTAACCAAAGATAAACTCCTTGATCAAAGTTATCACTGTGCTGCTCCAGTTTTGTGTTCATTTAGTGTAAAAGCACTTACATGGAGATCTACCATTGATAAATGCAAATCGAAAATCAAGCCCATATAACCTAGTGTGGCACTCCAAAGGTCCTCACTTCCTAGCTGATTTAATTTTAAACATCCTGTTCTACTTTAAACACAACACTCGAAGAGCTGTGACCTTCATAAGAGGATATTTTTTCTCAATTGCCAAGATCCAGGTTCTCACTGCAAAACCAAGTGCCTTTCTTGATGAAATGCTGAAGTTGGTGCTGGCCAGCTGATATCCTTGGGGGTGGGGAGAGATGGGGGAGAAGACAACTTAAAAATAACCTGGCCCAGAGAAAAAGAAAAACAAAAGCCCATTCCACAGTATAGATCACTCACTCAGGAAATGCCTGAGTAAATAAATGGCTTGTGGAGCGTGCCTTTCTCCAGCAATAAAATAGAGTTCCTCATGCTCAGAGGAAAATTAATTCAAGTTGAGGACCCACTACTGATAATCTGCTGCCAGCACCCACCCTGCCATATCATGGCTTGAGTCCTGTTGTTTCGCAGCCCTTCCGTTGGTCTTAAGGTCAAACTTTGTTGAAGAGGAAACAGGGAACAGACAGAATTGAGAGATTGTTTAAACAAGATATTCCTCTGTGGGAGTGTTTGATGTCTAAGAAATGGCATGGGTGAGCCGATAGGTCTAATTGTTCATGGAGATTCGAGCAGCACAGATGTCATAAACTTGGAAAGGTGGTGGTCAGCAGGACGTGCCCGTGGTATCATGTACAGGAAGCATGCAGTGAGCTTTGCTTATAGCTAATAGTTCTGCATATTAAAAACACTTTGGGGCTGTTCTGCTTAACAAGGTAATCTCTTCCATGAACAATCCAGACTTCACATCAGGGGAAGTCCCAAACTTATGTAGGAAGAATATAATACTGACTCCACCTAGCTGACCAGTGGACAATGACGGCAACACAACAGGCTGAGTAGAGAGAGGATGTAAGCAGGTATGGATGACTGGTTATTCAGCCTAGAAAAGGCAAAAATTACATCCAGTCTTGACAGAGAACATTTTTAGAAGTCTCAGGTTGTTTTGTGGAGTAGCTTGTTCAGAAGCTCATGAGGGCAATGCTTGACTTTAATCCTGAGTGGTTTACAGGATGCGATGTAGACAGTAACAACTGACAAGGTCCCCTGAAACGGGGATCTTAAGTGTTAGATTCAGCAACTTCTCATGACTAAGACAAGCCAGCTTGAGTCTAACACTGCTGTGCTCAGCTTAGAAAGGGAGAACTAGGCACAGACCAGAGTGGTTGTTGAAAAGTAAGACAGATGGAGAACCTACTGCTTTGCAGGGAGTATGGATACTGCTTCAGTAAATCACATGGGAAGTGCAGAGGAAGTAACTGTTTATCAAGAAACTTGAGAAAGAGTGAAAGAAGCCAGCGCTGGCAGAGGTTGCAAGAGCAAGAAGGCGGCCTTCAAAAAGCTGAAGTCGTGTCCAAATGAAGAACACCGAAAAGTTGATAAACTCTGGCAAGTTAAATGTACAAACACGATAAGGTTGGCTGATGGATTGTGAGGGACAATTGGCAAAACCCATAACAACAAGAATTCCTAGTATCTCTTCAAACATGTAATGAAGAGGAAGTCTGCCAGGGAATTTTTGGGTCAGTGGAAGGTCAGATGGCACAGAAACCCTCAGGAGGTGATAAGGCAGTGCAAGAGGTGCCGAAGAACAATTTGGAGTTTCAGCATGAGTACAGATGTAGCATGGGACAGCACTGACTCCCACACAAAAGCTTATAGAAATAGTGGGGTTTTTCCCCTTATGATGTTATACATACAACTGTTCCACTATTTGTTCTTTTCAATTTCTATTAATTTGCAACTTATAGTTGTTATGCTAATTAATCATGGGCAGAGGAAACTTTGTGCTTGCCTTGCTCTTGTACTCTTTCACTGAGCATAGCGTTAGGTCTACTGCTGTGGGCAGGCAGTAGAATAGATTGACTTTTGCTCTAACCTGAAATGGATGCAGTAGCAGATTAGAGACTCACTAAAGAAATTTACCTGGAGTGAGAGCGGGATGGTTTATGTATATGGTATGTTGATAGAGTCAGTTGGATCCAAGCTTAAAGCAAGGCTTATGTCTGTATGGAGCACTCTGCTAATGACATACCCTTTCAATTTTTTCCGTTTGGAAATTTTTTCCATGTGGATGCTGAGAATTGTCTGTGTCTGGGAACCTTTAGAGATTTAGATGCTTCCAGATGAGCTATTATACTCCTACACCATCATGTCCAGGATTTGTGAACACATGGGTGGGATTTTTATCCAATACACCTTGGCAAGACCTACTGCATGTCTCTTCCATGTAACAGCCAATTACACCATGTCTGATGCTTTTGGGAAATGTCGAACCTTACTTTGCCTCCAGCACCAGTGACCTCCTGCAGGAACAGAAACTCTAGCATTTGAAAACGCTGTGCAACAGCATCTTTGAGCATTCATTGTCTAATTTCTGCTTTTAGGCTGAGTCACTTTGCTGTTCTCACTAAAGAGACCCCAGAACTGTCAGAAATCTGAAACTGCACCAGTTCCCAAGAAGGAACTAGGGTTGGAGATGGATTAGAAGCTTTACGTGAGTCAGCAGTGCCACGTTGTTGTGAAATGGATTGTCGCATTAGCACGTAGATCCAGAACCGAAACGTGCAAAGTGTCTGCTCTCCTTCACTTGGGAAGCCTTTAGCTGGAGGGCTGCTCTACTTTTGATCAGTGAGGGAGAATCTAGTGGAAAAACATGGAATGTTTTAGGAGTTAAATTTGGGGGTGGTGGCTATCTGCTATCTTCAGTTTAAGAGACATTGGACATCTGATTTACAATATTCATACAGAAATAATTGTAGTGTACTAAGCAGTAACTGAAAGATACCAGGGAGGTGGTTGATTCGCCTTCCCTGGAGGTGTTTAAGGCACGAGTAGACGAGGTCCTGAGGGACATTGTTTAGTGTTTGATGGGAATGGTTGGACTTGATGATCCGATGGGTCTCTTCCAACCCAATGATTCTGTGATTCTGATGTTGAGAATGGGTCGTAGATGTAGTGAGTCAGCAATATTGCTCACTATGTGATTGATTGGAATGGTCGGACTCGATGATCCGGTGGGTCTTTTCCAACCTGGTGATTCTATGAAGGAGGCACACTGGGATGCATAAATGGATTTGTATCCTGCTGGATGCAAGTTATTACTTCAGCCTTCCTTGATGCTGGGAAAGACCTTAACTGAACTCTCCTAATTCCAGTGATGCATCTCCAAGTGAAGGCTGCTGGGATAGAGTGTCCAGTCAAGAACAAGGCTGATGAGAAAATTAAAAGGAGATGCTGTGATATAGTTGCAGAAAACAGTGGAGAGATGGAAGCAGTCAAGTGTTCAGAAAGCTGTTGCAGGGAGGCCAGGAATAGCCTGTTTTCCCAGTCTCAGAGCACAGGGAAGGAAGCAAAAGGATTGAACAGCAAAAAAGATTGCAAGTAGGTGTCTGGAGACATATCTTACTAGAAAGGGACAGTGAAGCACTGAAATAGATTGCACAGAGTTGACAAATCTTCATTGTTGCACGCTTTTAAGCATCGATTAGGGAGCCATCTGTCAGGAACGACAGCACTTTAGTTGATCACACTGTGGGGCAGAGGGCTGACTGGAAGACCTCAGGAGGTTTCTCCAAGACTCACCTCCTAGGGCTCTAAGATTTATTTCTTTATTACCTGATCATTGTCCTGAACCTCAGAGGAAGTTTCTTGCTTAAATTAAATCTGCTTAATTTTCCTTCCAATAGGGCTCTTAAAGAGGAGGAAATTGTTCTGTTTTTTTAATGCTTGACTGCAAACTGTGAATAATTATGACAGCCTTATAGAGAGATCACAATAAGTGGTAATTACCGTACATGTTGAAGCAAATGGGAACGATTGTTTTACATGTAAAACAAAAATCTATCCAATAAGTGAAAGCCCGACTCTTTCCAATCAAACACAAAAGGGGAAAGCCAAATCTTCCAAAACACGATATGTGATAGAAGGTACTAGCTATAGCTCAGTAAGGGTGTGAAGGAAATGGATAAAGGAGTGGAAAAAACAGAGTATAAAAAGATTAACTCTCCAGTAAAGAGCCAATATGATTGCAGAAGCATTAAAATCCCTGCAGGAGATTTACTCAGAACTCTGCCCTGGATTAGAATTTGATATAAAATAACTTAACTGAAGTCATACAATTTCTATGCCATTTGTAGCTGAGTTAATAGCATATGTTCCTGAAGGATTACAGTCAATGATTAAGGAAATTAGGTTTTGTTTGAATTTAATTTAGTTGTATAAAGCTGCTACAATAATTTTCAGCTTTGATATTTAATATTTAATAACCCAGATCTTAAAAGAATCCGAGATATAGCAATGTCATTATATATTGAAATATTATCCCCATAAGTCATTTATATTTGCTAGTTGATAAGAACGTTCATCAACTAGATGAGCTCAACAGGAGCTACTTAATAAAAACCCATGCAGTCTTACAGGTGGTGGTGGGGAAATCTTTCTGTATCTGTTATCCAGTAAATCATAATTCACTTTAAAAGAATTTTGCAGTCTCAGTTTCAGTTATCGCAAGAATATACCTCTTGATAGTTTTCTTTTGTCTAAATTCCTAGCTTTTAGCTTCACGAACATTAGAGATCTCATCTTTTCCTTCTTATAAGCTGGCTTATACCCTTCCCCCTCTTTCTTTTTTTTAAAAAAAAAAATTCCTTTTCTCGCTCTTCTGTATATCAATCTATCCTGCCTCTGCTTTACAGGAAGGGAGGCATGGAAAAGAACACCCCACCTGAAAAATCCAGCCCCCAGTATTTTCAGGCATCTTTCTATTTGCTGCTAAGTTTATAAGAGAGAAAACGTGCAGTCTGAGTCCCACCCTGTACCCACACAGAATCCAGTCTCAAAAAATACTTCTACAAGCCTAGCATCCAAAGTGTGAAACTGCATCATACAAAGGAGGCTTCCAGTGGGCAGCCTGCTCTTATTTTCTCTTTTTTGACTCCATGCTTCCTTTTTTTTTTTTTTTAACACATTGCGAGTACAGCTTTTCAGAAAGGAAGGTGAAAGCACTTACTCCATGGCACTGTCAATTATTAGTGGACGTGAGTCTGCAGTGAGCACTAGGGCCATGGCATCAAACAGTGTGAGCTGGCAGAGCTCTGCTGAAATAAAAACTTCTGCAGCCCCAAAATATGGCACAGAGAGATATACTTGCCCTTCTGTTTCTGGAAAGTGTGTGAGCAGTTTATAGCCCTCTACAGTTATACATCTTTTCTGTTGGGTTTATAGTTCAGGGGGAAAAAAAGCCTTCTGGGAGGACTATTTTTTCTTAAAGAAATAGGAAGAAAAAATTTTCCAGTATTTTATTAGGATTTGTAATCCCATCTCCAGTCTGGGCTTTATTTCTGAGAACACGCAGGAGTTCTGCAGCCCTGCACATTTCAAAGAAGAATGGAATCAATCTTGTTCTGCAGGCACTGTTTCTACCATGGTTGCAGTTACAAACACTGCAAAACTAGAGCGTTCATCCTCAGCAAAGAGGAAATCTTTCCATTTTTGGCTAGGAATCCTTTGAATGGTCTTTCTACTAATTCTCTCTCCTGTTTTCTAGTGTAAGAATTGTGTGATGACCCCACTGGCAAAATGTTGGTACGATCTGGGGCACAATGAAATGGTGGCTGGGCAGAGGTTCCTGGTGCAGTTGTTTCTAGTGAAAAGGGCAGCTCCTTCCACAGATGGAACACTAGGCATACAGGCAAAATATTTTGGGTTTTTTTAAGACAGTTGTCAAGACAAATTTGTAAGCCAAAAGTTAATGATGCTGCTTTTATTTACACTGTGGGTACCTCTGCATAGTATCTTACAATTAAATTCTTGCTTCCTGATCTCAATTCACTGTAATTTCTGTGGAAATAATTATTATGGCTCTGAGTTGGAGCTTATGGGTCTGAGACCAAGCTAACACAACCAATGTGTTGTGACACCTCAATTTCTTTAGGTCTGGTGTCTTGATGATTAAAGTCATGTGCCTCTGATAATCTCAAAGTATAGGTGAGTGAGTTTGATAAGTTGGCTAAATGTTGAATATATAAAAAACCGTCTCAACTCTAGTGTTGGTATTGGGTACGTGATAAGTCGGGTGTCTCACAAAAGCTGGCTGTATCTCACTGGGGGAGTCATGGAAGGACACTGGCCTCTCTGAACATCTGTGTTTGATAGTGCCTTTGATGATTTTTTTAGATTTTCCATGATATGAAGGTTGTGTATAGGTCTTTGCCATCATCACGTAGAAGAGTTAAATGATGGTACATGGCTATAGTGCCAATAAGCTACTTTCTTCCCTGGGAATACTGGGTTCCAGTGATGATATGCACATTTGTATATTTATATTTACCTGTGTATATTCAATGTGTCTCCTAATGCGTTTGGGATTTAATGAAGGAAATAATACTGAAGCCACATACAAAACTCTTTAATATTTCTACAAGCTAATTGGTTAAGCTGGCTTTGTAGTCTCTGTTGGAAAGATCTGAAAGACTGGCCTGTGCCACAAAATACAGGTTGGCACTTTAGGAAATTATTGCATGAGTGCAGACGAGGAGGGGCAGCATGTAAAGGAAACAAGTCTCCCCTCCACAAAAAAAAAAAATCCTCATTCACAACCTACTAATCATATTAATCATCACTGTAGCAGAAATATAACACCATGGGTCTTTGAAAGCAAAGCTTGCAGGAAGCTGTCAAGATGCCTAATTATGTTCTTCTGTTGCATTGACTGCCACAGAACTGCTAAGTAAAAAAAAACAAAACAAAACACCAAAACCAAAAATCAAAATATGATTAGCAATACTCTTTGAACAAGAATACTCTACTGACTTCCCTATCCTCTTGGTGTCAGGGAAAACTTCGTAAGGACAAAAACTTCCAAATCTTTGTTGGTTGCAAAGTATATTCAGTTTTACAAACAAGCTTCTTCCCAAAAGCTGCGGTTTTAACAAACCATCTGCTCAATCATTTTCTTTCCTGGCAAACAGAGAAGCTGAGCACCAGAATATTTTTCTGTGATGTTTACCCCTAAGATATTAATACCTATCTGAAGCCTGTAGAGATTTTCAGATTTTTTTTTTTTATTAAGCAAAACAAGACTGTTGAGTTGTCTGAAAGCGTAACAGGAGATGTGTGATCATTGTTTCTGATCACCCCCACCATACAGTTAACGATGCCAGCTTGCTTATAAATAATGTCATCCGTGGCCTCCTCTGGAGTTTTTTATTCCATTGATTATTGCTTCCCTCATCCTTTATTTGAGACATCTGTCTGTGCTGGCCCTCGTATACATAATGACTTGAGAGACTTGAATAAAGAGAGCTTGTATGGTGTAATAAGCATGTACGACTCTCTTCTGAACTTCAGACTCAGCAATGCCAGAGTATGTTCCTAATGGTCTTTAAACTGCCTTGAAGTCAAATGTCAGTTCTGAGTGCAGCTGATGGGAACAGTCACACACGGAAAAGCCAGTTTAAAAAAAACCCCAGAAACCCTCCAAACAAAATCAAAATTAATGATCGCAGTGAATGGCTACAAGTTTGCATGAATTTGCTGAGTGTGATAAAACTGTTTGAAATAGTAAAATCTTGCTTGACGGGAGAATCTCTAGCATCTGACAAGAGATAACAAGGAAATATTTTAGACTGAGTTTTGTAGCTATCTGCTGACTTTTGTGTTTAGTACATATTGGCAACAGCATTACAGGATTCAAATGAGAACACAAAAGGAAGAGTCTGTTGCGATAGGTGTGGTGCGTGGCAGCCTTACCCTCAAATTCCTACAGATAAAAGTTTAGGAGTACGTTAGAGCATTTACCATACTAAATGATAGTTGGAACAGAAAACCACTAATGAAGTCTCATTGGGGTTTTATTTTTTTCCCCCCTCAGAGCAAAAATTAAGTATTTCATCCAACACTTTCCACTGGGGTATGTTGTTATGCCTTTTTCTGTTAACAGTTTCGATGGAGGAAGATGTTAGCAAGGATACTATTGGATATTAGGAAGAATTCTTAGGATGGGTGGTGAAGCACTGGCACAGGTTGCCCAGAGAAGTCATGGATGCTGCATCCCTGGAGGTGTTCAAGGCCAGGCTGGATGACGCTTCGAGCAGCCTGCTCCAGTGAAAGGCGTCCCTGCCCATTGCAGGAGGGTTAGAACTGAATGATATTTAAGGTCCCTTCCAACACAAACCTTTCTATGGTTCTAGGAAGATAGTCCTGCTGCTCTTTGAAACATCTTGGCTGCTTAATATTCTCCACTGCCTCTATTGATGAAGAGCTTTGGAGTCCCTGTTCTAGAATTTTAATTGACTCTACTTGTTTAGTGTTTTAACATCAACTTTGTAGGAATCAAAGTTTATCCAAATGCAGTTTATTTTTAGAAATCCTGCTAATTGATTCTTTTTTCCCAGTAATTAAATCAGAAAGTAGGGGCTTTTCAAGAATGGGATGCAGAAGATTGTCAGTTCTCTACTTGTAAGTCCCCTTTGGAGGATTTGAGGAGAGAGGTAACTTTTTCACAGGAGGAGCTTTTATTATTTTGACTGCACCAAGTAAAATGGAAATGTAGCATTCAGAGTCTTAGCCTGAAGAGACAGCTGCCATATTCACAAGTTCTAAATGCAGGCCACAATTAAAGTTAAATTGGAAAAGCCTTATTTTAGTTAATAACAGCTCATCTCTGTGCTTTGAGCTTTGTGTGTTTGTTTTGTGTATGTGGGAGATATTTTAGGGGGTATATGTGTTTCTTTTAATGGGAGCAGGAACCAGAGAAAGAGAGGTGAGCAAGGACAGTGGCAGCCTGATCAATCTGTCCAGAACTACTTTTGTTGCAAAGAGGTAGCATAAATCATACGGTAAGGTGCATTATTTTGAAATGCAGCCCAAAAATGCCCAGAAGCTCAGGATCCTGATTTACAGCACCCTTTGAGCTAAAGACACTTTGCCAATTCTTTCGTTACTGTGGTGGGGCAGGAAATATTTAGTATTTTTCTTGAGAAGGTTGTGAAATCTCGGGGTTTTCTTAACATATGTCTAACTCTGGCAGCAGAGAACTTTGCAACTCTGATATTAAGAAAAAAACTATATTCTTTAAATTCACAGAGTATGTGGGGAGGGTCTGGTTCCTGACTTTTGCAGGAAGGAATGTTGTCTTCTGTGACCCTGAATTAACATGACAGCTTACTTGGCTGTGGTAGATAGACAGGAGTACTGAGCAGAGTGAACCTCTGGTGCTACAGAACTGGAAACTGAAATCAATATGCCAAAACTGAAGCACTATTTTGACAGAGTGAATGGCACATGAGCATATGATTTATAAAGTGTAATCTGTACCTTGAGAAAACATAATACATGTAAATGATGTTCACGTTCTGAGACACTGTTGTTGCAGTATAGATGGATGGTACCGCAGTTTTGTACTGCTCCGGTTTCTGCACTAACTTTCTATGTGTAATTTAACTGATTAACTCAACCTTATGGCTTGATAGGTGGGTTTTTTTCCCCCCCGTCAATGCTCTTATGCGTGTTTCATAGCAATAATTAACCAGAAGTCTATCAACTGTCATGCACAGTTGAAGTGCAAGGTCTCCAAATGTGATATATTCTAGAATGGAGCAGGTTCTACCCGAAAAAACAAGACAGGAGAGTTTTTTTACTACTTGTAATTGTCAGTTATTACTTATGAACTTATTATTTTGATAGGACAGTATGAGAAGGACTATACTAGTACTTCTCATTTGTAATTCTTACATTTTGTTATTGTATGTTAAAGCTTTCTTGTGACACACAACAGGCTGCCCAGGGAGGTGGTTGAGTCGCCTTCCCTGGAGGTGTTTAAGGGACGGATGGATGAGGTGCTGAGGGGCATGGGTCAGTGTTTGATAGGAATGGTTGGACTCGATGATCCTGTGGGTATTTTCCAACTGATTCCGTGACACCATTTTATTCTGCAGTTTTATTAATGAAACTATTCCAGAATGTTTTACTGCAGATCACATGTTCATGCAATTAAATCACAGTCCTACTACCCTTGGAAGTAAAATGCAAAGTTGAATAAACTTCCTAGTTGTTGTTACAGACTCCGAGAAGTCAGAGGAGAAAGCTGTACCAGAAATTAGGTGGTGTTAATGTGTAATGAGAGGTCAATCCTAACTAAATTAGGAGCACCGAATTGGGCACAAATTGAGAAGCACAGGAAGAGGCATCTGTAAAAGAAGCAGCAAGCCTAGACAATGAGAGCTAGGCTCTGAAATAACTCATGTGCTGACTTCTATGAGTTCAAGAGTCTTCCAGTGTAGTGGTTGTATATGCACTCTTGAACTTGTAATAACAGTTCATGAGCCTGACAAGGAACCAGAAAGGCAAGACGTGGCTAAGATTTCGGATATGGCAGTATTTAAGCTGCATTAGAGATGTTGAAAGGCAGATTTACAAATGTGGCAGGGGGTGGAAGAGGGCAGCATTGTTTAAGATGATGTCAGTAGTGAAGTGTGAGCTAATATATCTATAAATAAATGCAGTACATTGTGCAGTATCCTAAAGGGACAGAACCACATGTTTTGGAGAATGTGGATGAACTGTCCACCCATTCTTGGCAAGCTCTGTGGTTTTGAAGTCCTACATACAAGGATTACAAAACTGAACATTTAAAAAATGAGGCATTTGGGAACTGAAGCCAGAGCTGCTTTATGCAGTAGATAAATGTGTTTACTATAAAAGGATCGAATAAAATAAAGAGGGGGAAAACCCCAAAAAGTAGGCAGAGTTGGTTCCTCAGCATCTGGAGTCCCTGGCTCTTCCTTTTGTACTCCAAGGCAGTTACCCAAAGGAAACAGAGGTCATAGGATTATTGATTCCTCCCCTGATTAATGATTACCTCCCCTGGAGGTGTCTAAGGGACGGGTGAACGAGGTGCTGAGGGACATTGTTTAGTGTTTGATAGGAACGGTTGGACTCGATGATCCAGTGGGTCTCTTCCAACCTGGTGATTCTATGATTCTATGATTCAGTAGTAGCAGAAATCTTTTACAAAATCAGCTGGGGCAAGGTGGGGGTGGTGCTGGTGTTTGATATTTTGGGGAAGGTTTGTGTTTGTTGGGGTTTTTTGGGGTTTGGTTTCCATCTTCCTTCTCCGTAATACGAATAACTTTTTAGTACCAGCTTTTAAAAATGTTTCTTCAGTGACACACCTGACCTGACCTCTTCAATCTGTCACTACCAGAAGTTAGTGAGTGTGTTTGTGGTTGTGCCCACACTTATTCTTGATGCCATTTACCTTTTAATTTGCATGAATATCACATTTCAAAAGCAGGATTTTCCTTGCTTTAAGAAAAGATACTTAGTCACTGTTACCTATGTATCATACACTAAAACTAGCGAGAGAAGAAATGTCATGGTAAAGCATATTAAGTAAGGGACATTTCATGGAATATAGAAAATATCATCGTAAGTCAAAATAATTAGCCTTGAAAAAATGGCAACTGCTATTGCTATAAATACAGTTGCACCAAAGAGGTTAAAAAAGATGTCTCCATGGAGGCATTTAAAGGTATTTTAATACTTCTGTCACTACTGTAACTGCACACCATCCATGGGTGCAGACATAAAACGTTCACATGAGAAAAGACCTTAAATATAAAATATCTAATAACACAAACTCACATATTTTTCTTTTGCTGTGTGTTTATGAAGAAGAATCATCCTTTAAAATGTAGAGTCTGCCCCTGACAAACTTGCAGGGACTTAAATTGGTGGCTCTGAGTGGGCTCATTATGCTTAGAATCATAGAATAACCANCCTCCTTTCAGGTAGTTGTAGAGAGCAATGAGGTCTCCTCTCAGCCTCCTCTTCTCCAGGCTAAACAACCCCAGCTCTCTCAGCTGTTCCTTGTCAGGCCTGTTCTCCAGCCCCTTCACCAGCTTTGTTGCTCTTGCATTAGCCTCCAAGGGCAAGATTTTAATGGAGTTTTGATTTCTTTTGATTTGCACATAAGCACCTTTGAGCCCTTAGCAGGGTAGGCAGAGCTGGGGGGTCGGTGTTACTCAGGGACCTGTTGTAGGTGCGGTGACTGCATGAGCAAAGCTACCAGTGCAGGAAGGGCAGATGCACTGCAAATCCTCGGCAGATAAACTATTACTATGTCATGATGTGTCTACAGGATTGGAAATGGTTTAATGCATTGTTGTGTGCTGGTCTGAAACCACTAAGGAAGGAAGCTAAACATCAGATTAAAAATAGGTTGATGAATCAAAACTCCCTTCTGTCTCTTAAGGACACAGCCCAGGAAATCCCTGCAACTGTCTGGGACAGAGGGAAAAAGCTTCTGCTTTCAAGCAGAAGCTTGAAACTCCTGTCTTCAAGGACAGTCCTGTATAAGCCCACATTACATGCAGCAGATAGATCAGTTACTATGAAATTACAGGTTGATCCTGCATTGCTAAACCAGAGACCACTTTTCAAACATTTCCTTATAAAGGAAATACTGCTGGCCAAGTTGGAGATAATGTAATTCAAGCTTCATGTTGCGGTCCTGGAACAACTTGGGTTTCGGCCAAGAGGTAAAACTGAACACGCTTTATAAAACTACAGGGATGATTCTATCAGGGAAGGGATTCACCCTGAGCTTTGACAAGCACTCTCCAACCTTATCCATATCAGCTAGTCTGAGGCCTTCTTGGTGGATACTGGTGAGGAGCTGCACCTCCAACTTGAGCAAACTCCATTCCAATCCTTGTCCTGCTTTTTTTTGGACTGGTCTATAGTATGAAGGTGACATTCTATTTATATTTTCCTACAGATGGCCATAGATGCTGTCCCAATATCGTACCATGCCACTGCAACATGGCATAATTAGGTTATGGTTAAAGAATAGATGGGAGAAGCTGAACTCGAGCAAGGTGGTAATGACTTCAGTTAGCTGAGAAGAGCATAGATGGAGAGATACCTTTGTAGGGCAGATCAATGGTTCATCAACACAAAGCCTTGTAAGTCTCAAAAGCTCCAAAGAGCACAGAAGTCTCCTTTACCACTGTTAGCTCCCTAGGACCATCAAGACCATCTCCTCCACCGTGCTGACCTTCTCTCTGGCACTGAATCAATTTCAGATCCTCAGCCCTTCTGCTGGGGGACCAATGGGAGTCTCAGACCTAAAGGTAACTATCAGCTCTGTAGATGGCAACTTTCTCTTCAGACCTAATGGCAGATTCTTGTGATCAAGATACAGGCCCATGCCAGAGAGCAGAATTTCCAGAGGGGGCAGTGTAAGACCATGTTAAAAACTTCAAGAGCTAGGGACCCTCACAGATATTATATCCTGCTCCAAGTGCAAAATACATCTCTTTGATCTTGGCTCCTCTAAGATAAACACGTAACTATGTGCAATTTTTTTCTTTCAATTTCCTACCAAAACAAAACACTTCACTGCAAATGCTTTTCCCCTTGAGGGATGAGAGTACTAATGACACATGACAGATGTTAGTCATGGTTGCTTCATACACTACTGGAAGGCACTTGGATGCTATGGAGATGTTTATGGCATAAGAAGTTTTAGAATAATGCAACTGAAGCTTACATTGGTATTCAAAGTTAATCACTGGCTTTCAGTTTTTTAGTCACTGAGTTGACAATTATTTTGAAGCCATCTGAAGGGCAGATCTCAAGCAGGAAAATAAGTTCTTATTGTGCCCGAGATCAGTGCATTAGTAATAGATGATTTATGTTCAAGGAAATTTGAAATCAGTCCTTAATGGTGAGGTATGAGAAGTGCAAGTGTGTGAAGGGGGAGAGAAAATTTGAAGAGCTACTGAGCCTCTAATGTTCTTCCCTGGACCACTTGCAGAGTTGATAGAGATGCTAATGGACCTCTATTGTGCATGTACCTACTTTGATAACCATAATGCAGGGGGGAGAAAGCATTAAGCTGAAGTGCTGATTCTCCAGTCTATTTATTGAGCTGTTCTGCAAAAGCCAAATCTGGGCTTCTGGCTTAAACACCAGCTTCAGGTGGTAAATTCTAGATATTTACACGTGGCATGACCCTTGGCAGAAAGAAGTTTAGGGCCTGTAATTTTCACCTATTGTTAACGGTAATCTGACAATTCCTACATTTTAGTTTTATTTATTGTAAACTGGCTAAGTGGAAACACAGGCAAGATCCTTAGCATCCCAAAGGAAAGGACGTATCCAATCACAAGGTTCAGCAGTTCTTATATACAACCTCATCTGCACTGCATCCCTAAGCCTTTCAAAAGAAGATGGGTTACCTACCAACTAGCAGATTTGGACTGTCATTTTGGTTGAGGATGTATAGCACAAAGTTTTGCACGCCTCAGCAAGAACATCTGCTTGGCAGCTGGTTCTGGTTTCAAATCAAATATTGCCTTCTACCTCCCCACTGTTACTAAGAACTGCAGATGAGAGGAGTTAGCTGTGGCTTTCTTCCAGTTATGCTGTGTGATCAGCTTACACACAAATGGGACAACCAGTAAAGCAGAGAGCACTCTCTAAGCTTGGCTTTTAACTGTCAGATAATTCACAATGTGAAATTCTATAAGAAAAATGAATGTATACAGGAAGTATTTTTCAAGTGTGTTTGAACAGACCATTCACTTTTGCATTTTGAGGATATAAGACCTCCTCCAGTATCATGGAAGAGATCTGTGGTGGTGGTTCTTTGCTCCACACCTACTTGGCTCTGAAGTCTCTCTACATAGTTTGTAACTCTTGGCCACGTGAAGCTTTTGATGTGTTGGCTGACCCTGTCAGTAATTATGATCATCATTCTGCAATTTGCTGGTGCCACTGGATTTCATAGAATCATAGAATCACCAGGCTGGAAGAGACCCACCGGATCACTGAGTCCAACCATTCCTATCAAAACACTAAACCATGTCCCTCAGGACCTCATCTACCCGTGCCTTAAACACCTCCAGGGAAGGCGAATCAACCACCTCCCTGGGCAGCCTGTTCCAATGCCCAAGGATCCTTTGATATAACCTAGCTCCTTTCTTTAAGCACTGTGCACCTAACCAGATCTTTTACTGCCCAGCACTAGGAGCAAGGAGGAATCCAAGGCAGGCAGATGACTAGGGAGTGGAAGATGACTAGTGGAAGATGGTTTAGAGAGGGAGAGGGAAGAGCTAGTTGGATTCCCTTCATATTTGCTATCTATGGGTATGAACCCCAGTGCTACAGAAGCATGGTTTCAGATAACTCTCAGACAGCACATATAAAAAATGTAGAAATTCCTGGCATGCACCACAGTTTGCTTGAAAAGTACAATATTAAATGGTTTGTGCAATAATTTGGGAGTAAAGATGTTGTGTTAAAGAAGAAGAGCTGATGTAGGTGATGTGCCCGAAGACCAACTGCACTGAAAATTCCATTGTTCAGTTCTTTGATGTTTGTAAGTGAGCAGTGTTTGTCTAGTTGTTTGCTAAGTTTTTTGCCCAGTAGCTTGAGTTCATTTACCTCCATGAGCCTGCTGTGTGCACAGCAACTGCAGAAATGGGTAACAGGTAGCTGAATGCAGCTTCTTTCACTGATTTTCTGCAGCCTCTGAGAGGAGTGCTTGCTGGTAAAAGGCCGCTTCAATTCAGAGAAGATGTGAGGTTACAGACAATGGGATTGGGTTTCAAACTATATGAGATTAAGGTAAATGTTATCATTAAAAGTAGTTTACAATGGAGCTATCTCCAAAACCAATTAGCAAGGGCTTTCAGCTGGTGGGGGCATATTTTTTAAGGACCTCATCTTTAATCTTTTATGGTAATCAGGCTTTTGCATTTACAATTCAGCAGCGTTCTTCATACAAATAACTAGTTAAAATTCTTAATTAGATTATAGTGACTATAGGAAAAAGTTGTTCTAAAAGTAAAATTAGGGCCTGTTATGACTAATGCTGTACAAATTAGCATAAAGTAGCTCAGACCAAATTATCTCTGAGAGTTTGCAATTAGGAGCACCTGCTATTAGTGCACTTGCTAAACTTTTGTCAATTAATCATTACTTCCTTGGATAACAAGAACAAAACTGAATGTTGTGAATACTGTGAGAATGATTAATTGCTTGTGTTAGATTGCTGACTAGCTCCATTATTCCTTCTACTTTTAAAGATTTTCAGAAATGTGTCTATCAGGTTTATGAATACATAAATTACACTAATGTACTCAGTATTGCTTGGATTTTTTTTTTTTTTTTTCCTACTTAGCTGGCAGCATCTGTTCTCAAACATATCTGAGTCTTGGATACTTTCAGAACACACACTATGTAACAGAACATTATTTTTATTTTGTTGGGGTTTTTTCCCCTCCTCTTTTCAAAATGGACCTTAAACTTGGACTCCTAAATCCTAATGCTTATAAGACTAAATTCATGACTTTATTAATACTTTCAAGTATTGAGTATAGGGTAATGCCTGTCATCTGAAAGCTTTTGACGCATAGAAAATGTTTGGTGTTGTTCACATCCTTGACTACACTTATCCATTTGTCCCAGCTTTACAGAACAGAAATGTCTTGCTGCTTTTTCATGCCACTGATATGTAACTAAAGTGGATGCTTTAGTCTTTCACTTTTAAGAAACCTCTGTTTCCATGGATCTCAGACATTCTACTTCTCTGACCTTTGCCGAGTAGTAATTTATGGTTCGATGTTATTTGAAGTGGTTGTTTGTTTTTTTTTCCTCCCTTTACACTGATGTGGGGCTGGAGTAGAAATTTTGCCAATTCAGGAGTGCTTTTAGTCCTGTGTAATCAGACGCTGCAGTTTTTATGTAAATTAAAAAAATCTAAATTGATCAACACATCATTGCAGCTGTTGTGTGAGACAACAGCACATTCCTAAGATGAATGATACTATGTTACCAGACTCCTAAGAAATATAGGAAAATCTGGAAATTATCAAGAGATACATGAAATGCTATGAAATGGCTAGAATTGTTTATCTTGGCTGGTGTGAGATGAAATCACTACATGGATGGAATAACTCTGGGGCTTCGCAGAGTGAAGCTCTGGCAGTGAGAACGGCCAGAAATTAAGATTTCACAAGTGAAAATGCCTCAGAGATGTAAATGGAGAAGGTATGGGTGAAACACGCTCCACTCTCCCAGACTATCACAGCTATAAGCAAGAATAACTTTCTGATAATCTTTTAGTTTCCTAGAGAAAAATGTACTTGTTAATTAAGTCTATAGTTTTTATTATATTACTGATGAACAGGTAGCGCTAGTAAATACTGCTTAGATTGCTTAGTCCATTATAATGATTTGGAGACAACAGGAGAGTGGCAGAAAACATGTAGCCACCATTTAAAACTAACCTAGCATCTGACATGTTCTCAAAGCTTTATGAATATAATAAATGAGATAATACCAGCCTTTTTTCCTAAATGTTGCAATCAAGAGGCTTGATTTGGTGCTGTGGAATTTCCTTGGTGAGACGAGCTCAGCGTGTCTCTATGAAGCGCTCCCTCATTTGGAGCATTTGGCTTCCAAACAGAAGCTTAGCAGGAGACTGCTGCTGCAGACAAGGATGGCAGAAAGGCAAGGGAGGTTATGTCTGCAAGGACTGTATAGAGGGCAAAAGCAGTAGATTCCAGACCACTTCTCTCTGAGGTTTTTTAGACCTTGACCTGAGTTAAAGAGGAAATTGAGGCATGTTTGTGCGGTCACTGTCAAGGCAATGGTTGGAAGTCAGCTTTAAGTAGCCATGTCACCCAAGCCACATTCCTCTTCTCTAATGCTGTTCTGTCCAAACATCCATGTATCTTCAGGATCCATTTTATGAGAGTACCTGGCAGAGCAGGTCTGCTGTAATAAGCTCCTCTATGTGATTAATTCCTATGTTGCTTAAAGTGACTATTTCAAAGCAAATACAATGTTTATAGAACCATAGAATCATAGAACAACCAGGTTGGAAGAGACCCACCGGATCATCAAGTCGAACTGTTCCTATCAAACACTAAACCACGTCCCTCAGCACCTTGTCCACCCACCCCTTAATCCCCTCCAGGGAAGGTGAATCAACCACCTCCCTGAGCAGCCTGTTCCAGTGCCCAATGACCAAAGTCATGCTGCAAATGGAGCAACCCAGCCATGCTTTTAAGTCCCCTGTTTCCCAGCCTATGTATCCTTTTCCTCTCAAGCCCTCCCTTCTTCTGTTACTACTACTTTGAGACTGCTGCTCTAGCTAATTTTCACAGCTTGTCATGTTTCGATAATATATATGCACAAATTTCAATTCTTTCATAATAAAGAAAGCTTCGATCTCCCCAAGCTCTGCCAGGGGAGATTTAGGCTAGACATTAGGAGGAAATTTTTTCACACAAAGGGTCACTGGGCATTGGAACATGCTGCCCAGGGAAGTGGTTGATTCACCATCCCTGGAGGTGTTTAAGGCGTGGGTAGATGAGGTCCTAAGAGACATGGTTTAGTGTTTGATAGGAATGGTTGGACTCGATGATCCGGTGGGTCTCTTCCAGCCTGGTGATTCTATGATTCTTTGAAAGTTATAGAAATGTATTTAAATTCAAATATTTTACTGAGTTCTTAGACTTGAGGCATGTGAACCATGCAGTTGCACACCAGGGCCCTGCAGGGGAAGCCTGACAGCCATCAGAATAGAGGTAGCCTGGTAGTGCGTAAGCGTAGTGGGGAGGTCACTGGCATCACCCTCAGGAAATGCAACGGGAACAAAATGTTGGCATCATGAAGTGCAGTATTCATCAGAGATACCCCCTGATTATTTCTTCTGTGTTTGATGAACTGGCCAAAAGTATATTTTCAGGTAACAGCAATGAAAATTACAGAGCACCTAATGATGATCCTTTCCTTTTCGGAAGCCTCAGGGTCTGTAAACTTGTTTTCTGCCTTTCTCTTCCTGTATTGACCTCCCTCTTTCACTGCACAGCTTTAGCAAATGAAGCTGTTTTATGTATGATATGGCACTGAAGCCTAAGAAAAATCTCCTTGGTTACGTTGATACACCCTGGATCCCACTGGTATTTGCACAGTGCTGCAAGTAATAAATGGCTTCAGTCATGATGGGTGACTGTCACCATTACTTTTACTCACCTGTAGCTGCTACCACACCATAATGAAAAAAATAGGTACTACTGGCTCTGCTCAAAAGAAGAAAAAATATCCGAAATCCTTGGGACTGATGCTGGACATAGCAGCACTGATTTTAAAGGAGCTGCAGTGATTGACATGAGTTGAGTATATAACCCAGTAAGGATATATAGGTCATCAGGGAGCTGATGTTTCAGACGTTTCTGCTAGGCATTCCCTTTGGCAGTTTTCTCGGTCTAGCTGGAAGCAAATAATGAGGAAAATAGTGATTTAAGTGACCAACATGTGGCACTTTTCTCTTTCTGCTTCTCTATATTTACACAAATCATCAAATATTTAGTTTTAGTCATTCTAGGTGCATATTCAGTCCCTTTGTCTCTAAACACAAGGCAGGAAGTGTCACAGGAGTAGAGTTTCAGCATTTCCACATTTGGACTTGGCTGAAAGTTCTGCTACAAAAGCCATTCTTGTAATCCTGCCACTAGATCTTTTGCCATAATCAGAGAGAAAATGAACAGGATTCTTAACAAATATTTCCCCAACAACTGTAATGCACGTTCACTTTACTTTAGTTTTCACACCAAGAATGGAGCTCCTCTCACTTTATCAAGCTAATTCCCCATGCTGAGTACTATAGGCTTCTCTTTCTAAACTCTGGTGCCATGTGGCTGCATTTGAGTGATGCTCATAGCTCATTTGGAATGAAGGAGTTGTAGTTGAGAATTGGCCCCAAAATGCAATACTAGAATGAGAGATGTGCTTTGCCTACTTGGTATTTTTTTGTGTGTGATTCAAATGCTGGAGAAAAATCAACATAAATTTGGGTGGACACATACCCCAAAATCATCTTACTGTGCCAATACTTTTCTTATTCAGTTCTGTTTCTACTGATCTTGTAGTAAGTGGTGATAGGAGAGCTCTTGTATTATCCCAGCAGGCAAAGGGCTCTCCTGTCTTGGCCCTACACCTTTATTTCAAGCCATGATTTCAAATCAGAGGTAGTTAACAATCCTCAGCTAGCTGGCCGTACATTCAGATTAGAGCTAGTTTTCTTAGGTTAGAATAGCCCCATCTGGATGCTAGACTACTCCAACCCAATCTGCTGAGATGGATTGATCCAAAACATTAGAGGCTGAGAGCGGACTCTTCTGCCTGGTCAGAGAGCATCTGAATACGAAGGAAAAATTATTGTAGCTCAATGACTTATTGAGATTGTTAGTGATAGCTTGCAAACAATAGTGCACATGTCACCATTCCTGTATTTTGTGAGTCTAACCTTAAGAATCCTTCCAAAATTACAGTGGTATTTGGATCACTTTTAGACTTATACAAACAAGTCTGCGTTTTATTGTTCTGTATCAATAACTGCTAGCCCATTTTGACCAAATTTGATAAAATGATGGAAGTCAGAGGTCATCGAGTTTTCTCGTTTTCCCTACCAGGAGAAAAGCTGTCATGCCACTTGTTAGATACTAGGGAAAGTCACAGAAAAGTAGGAACAGTAGGAACAGTTATAACCTCTCAGATACTGAAGTCAATCAAGTGCAACACACCAGTGCTAGAGATGAGTCTGTCACACTGATTTCACAATATTACCCTTTCTGTTCTTTTTCTTTTTCAATTGAATTGTCAAAAAATTTTTTTGACAAAATGTCTCTTAGAGATTGTCAGTTGCTCGGTATCACTATATCTGAATTCGTGGGAATTTGAGGGGCTCTTTGAAATACTATTGTAGTTACTTAGGACACATTTCAAAGACTTCTGTGGCACCGTGGAAACTGAAGTACGAGACTTACTGAGTAAATGCAGCTCATGCTAATTGTCTGTGAACCTTAGTTTTAGTAATATATTGTGTTTCCTGCTCCAGGAGATTGGTGGAGTCAATAAAAGCCTGGTTTCTTTGAACGAAGGAAATAACTGAAATACAAAATAGTATATCATTATAATAGACAACTTGGGAACCCCACAGAACAAATGAGATTAGACTTTGCACGCAGACCTTGTCAGAGGTGACTGGCTTCCTGAAAAACTTACTTTACTTGCACACACGCAGTTCTAAGTAATTGCCTTGTATCATTAATCCATTTTTTTCAGTACAAATTGTCTCATTAAAATTAGCTGGTGAGAGGCAATATGGCAAACTCTTCTAGAGGAATACGTTGCTGCATGTAAATAGGCAGTTTTAGATCTGCCTTTGCTGGCTGGCAAGGCAAAATAGCAAGTACTGTGTTCTGGCAATAACAATTACACTGCATACCATGCAACAATATGTCATCACCCCTTACTTCCAGCAACAGGGTGAGGCTTGCTGATATTACCAGACCTCTGAAAAGAACCTGGAAACAGTTAAATTTTACAAGGACAAACTCCATTCCACTGTTCCCCTGCAAGCAATAAACGGCAAGAATGCCATAATTTCTCAGGTGAGAGAGTTAAACTGTGGTGAGTGTCAGCATGATTTATAGATCTTGATTTGTTTAGGCAAAGGGCAGCGTGTCTTTGTGTCATGTATATGTTGTGCATATCTGCAGAGACAATCAGTATTTAATTTTTTCCTGTATTCCTGAGGGCTCCGTGCTCAGTGCTGTTTGCCTTTAGCAAACACTATTCACTGGTTTGCATTAAGTATTTTCAGTGATTGATAGTTTTCTTGTTCAGGGATTGATAAACGTGAATCTGCTTTTCATTTTGACCTAAAGCGAGCCTTGATAGAGTGGAGCTTTGTAGATGATTTTTTTCTATAAGCTTTGAAAAGAGACTGAAAACTTGATGTTGAGTCTCTGGGGACTGCAAGTTATAACGCGTGGCTCAGTCATTACGGAGCATAATCAACTAAGTGACCAGTTCTGATGGGAATGAAAATGCTTTCAGTTTTCTTGGAGAACACAAGTGGATGAGTATCCTTTGGCAAACTTCTAGCCAAACTCCAATCTGATAAGCAAACTTTCCTCTCTTTGAGCAAAGAACAAAACCGCAAGAGGCTTGTAAGACACAGTAGGGACAGAGCAGTGCAGAGAGGGCATCTGTGTGCATATCGGTGCAACTATTTTATCAGGTCATGTTTTGAGGTCTTCAGTTAGTTTGAAGAGTTGTAGAAAGGTGTATCTGCAACATTAGGCGTGTGTGAGATCTGACTTAAAGCAATGGGATCTGTCCCAACAGTATGTTACTGAGAAGGGAGCAATGAGGGAGAGCGTGCTGATAGACACTGATTCCAGCACAAGTCTACAACGCACCTGGGCAGTAATTTTGGTTGTTGCCTCCTTGGCAAAAGGTGACTTCGAGCCAGAATGCTGCTTCCATCTTCTTGTTGTGCCTTGCTCTGTTTGCCTGGATGGTTCTTGAGTACCTGGTCCCTGTTGCCGGCCTCAGTGTCAGGCGAGGTGTAAGGCATCCTGAGAGCAGCCCTGCAGCACCCATCTCCATCCTTGCAAGCTTCTGCTGCCCTGGTTCCAGAGGCCAGCACACCACACTGGGACAGGCAGCTACTTCCAGAGACAACTGGGGAAAAATAAACAAGGCAAAATACAAGACAGACTTGTTTGAAGGTAACGGCAAAGAAGATAACGAAGGTCCTGTGGTCCATTGCCCACAAGGAAAATTTGAGGTATATAAGTAAGTTTAAAGACTTTTGGCTTTATATTTGTCGTGATATAGAGTTTGAAAGACCATAATGTGTTTCTTAAAGCTCTGTACCATATATCTAGTGTAACGTTTCATGGACTTCTGTAGTTCCTAAAGAAAGAAACCAAACCAAATAACAAAATCAGTGGGGAAAAAAATCAGTCTTAACATGGTGAGGAGCAAGCATTGTGATCAAGGAAAGGAAAACCACATTTGCATTAGAACTAAGTAGTTGCTGCTGTTATTGACCCTTTAAATCCAGTACAAACATATAAAAATATTTAAACTATTAAGTCTTAATGCAATAGTAGGGGAACATATTATATTGCTATTATTGGCAAGGTGTAAAATAACGCTTACAGATCAATTTACATTACTTTAAACAAAATATTTTCAAGACACACTTCTAAAAAATAGCTTAATTCCAATGTGCTGCTTTTTCCTCTGTAGCCATTTTTGCTAAGATATGTTTTTATGTGGGGATGGGAAGGCATACTTGAATAAAACCAGCATCACTAAGGACAAGCTTTCATGCATGCACTAGCTTTGTAGATGAATGTAATTGTCAGAAATTATTATAATTATTGTCAGAAATAACTGTGATGCCACAGAAATCAGGGCAGCTCTATTAAGATGGAACGGGGAGGTGCCATGCAACCCTTAACCCTGAGAGCGAGATCAAAAAAGTAATTGTGAGTTGGAGTCTCTTATTTACAATCTTGTTTACAGCAAGAATGGACACACTGTGCTGTCTTTGCGCATCCCAGCACCCGACCCAGTAAACTGATACTTCCTCTCCCTACCCTGACAAGAAGCTGAGCATATCCCTACAAAAAGGGATAGCTCCTTTCTCCCCTCCTTTTTTTTTATTTTTGTTGTCCTACCAATGGTGCAAATCTGACAAAAGTTTCAGCTGCTTTTTTGCCTGTTCCTGATTTCATAGAATCAGACTCACCAGGTTGGAAAAGACCCACAGGATCATCAAGTCCAACCATTCCTATCAAACACTAAACCATGCCCCTCAGCACCTCGTCCACCCGTGCCTTAAACACCTCCAGGGAAGGTGATTTGAACCAGTTCCAGTGATTTCAGCTTCCCGTGACCAAGCTGTGTCTCAAGACTCAAACAGGATGAACGTAGGTTGCCTAGTGTGCAACCATCCTAGTGTTTTCTGGAGTCTGAAATTTTACTATATAGGACACAAAAAATTGGAATGGAAGTCCTGTTTCAGGACTTTGCTGCTTCTTTTTTTTTTTTTCACTCTAGCCTTTAATGCTTTCCAGAGAAAAGAAGTTAAAATGACCAAAATGAATCACTTGAAACCTTTAATCAAAGTATTGGACTGAAAACAGGGAGCTTTAGAACTCAGAAGTCTTATCTGCAGGAGGCAGCTAATGTCGTTTATTCTTTAAAAATAATTCATTTCAAACTGTTGAAGTGAGTTTTTCTTTGGGAAAGGAATTAAAGCAAAGTAGTAGCTCAGGGCCAAATGCACTCCTTTACATTCCTTGATTTTAGAGAGCCAGGGCAGGTGCAAAGTAGCTGAATGATTACAGAAGATAAGAGCAGCAGCGTTTCAGGTCTGTGGCCTGCCATTTCATCTCAAGATCCAGCAAAAGATGCTTCTTGCTCCCTCACCTTTGATCTTTTAAAAGGAACTAGGAAGAAAAGCTAGGGGTAAGGATCCCAAGCTGTCAGTCTCTCTTACAGCCTTTAATTACACAAGCAGCAGATCCCATTCACTCAAAATTCTGTGGGGTCAGTCCTGTGCCTTTGGAGGGGTGATGAGGAGGGATGGAGCTGAGGTGGGAGGCCAGGCAGAGCCCTCTGGACATTGAGGCCGAGACACCGAGTCCTGCCAAATGCCCAGAGTAAAAATGGAGCTGTGTGCGTACAGCCTGAAGATGTGGGCTAAAGTTACTGTAATTATCTTTGCCTCAAGATTATCAGTAGCAGATAAAACAACTTGTGGAAATGCGATATTTAATCAAATACTCCCAATGCTTTGATTCACCACAGTCTGTATTTGGGTAGGGAGCACCACGCTGAACTAGTTATCCTAGTGTTTCACGCACTGCAGCAAATAGCTCGGTAACACCACCTGAAATGTCCTGGCATGGATCTGACAGCTCATTGAGAGAATATCCTGTGAAACTGATGACCCGACTCCATTACTCAGGAATAAAATTGAGTTGGTGCGGTGAGGTAAACGCTAGTAAGGGTGTTTGGATGCTGTTTCAGGAAATGAAATCCTCTGCATATATGGCAATATTTATTTTACATTTTGCGAGCTCTGATAGGAAATGAGCTCATATTTACCTTCTCGCTATAGTGAGAGGAACAGAGCACCGGAGAAAGTACAGCAACAGTTTCCAATGATTTTCATCTTAAGAAACTGTATCCCTGGATGCCTGTTGCCTTGCCTTTTGATGGAAAGGGGAAAAACCCTTGGAGATGCCCTTTCTGCTTGCAGGCTTAATTGCTGCAGTATTGCTGGGGGCAGCAAGAGTGTTCTTCCCCAGTAAGGAGCAAGAGCTCCCTCCTTTTTTAATTTTTAGCAGCAGGGGCTTAAGCTTCAGGAGGGTAGCCTGGGAAGGCGAGATCTGCTCTGGAGGGTGGGCACAGACAGTATTTCAGTGCCTCGCACCATGCTGGAGATTGCTCTTACAGCTCTTTAGTGCCCCAATTATTGGTGGGAATTGTTGGACTCAGTGATCCAGTGGGTCTCTTCCAACCTGGTGATTCTATGATTCATATTGCCTTGGTCAGGTTCTGTGCCCCGCATAGCTATTATGGATTGCCCCAATGCTGAGATTTATTTTTTGTCTTTAGGGAGTTTTCAGCAGATTTCATAACTTATTTCTGCATTTGATCGTGAGGGTAAACTATTCCAGCTGTTCTCAGATGTTTGGTCAATAGGACTTTTGTAACTGCATCTCCAATATAATCAGAAATAAAAATATATAATGTATCACTCAGGGACATAAATATCAGATAAACTTGTGATAATTCTGAACATTTTGGGGTATGTGAATGAAATTGATGCTAATTCTCACTCATCAATTTAAATAACACAATAATGCAGAAATAGAAGGAAAAACCAACTTTTGTAATTTATTTTCTTCATTCTCACTTTTCTGCATTAGAAATGAATACAATCTTTAAATACTTGTATTGATCTGTTGCTGTTTAAGTGAAGAGGAAATTGTAATCTGGAATGAATTATAAGACTTGCCCTGTCTCTTACACTGAACTCACTCATATACTGCACTTTGTTCCTCATTTATTTAACTATAATGCCCATGACCTGAAAGCTTTTCCTCAACAAAACATAATTATCCTGTAGAGCAAGCTGTGCTTGAGAAAATTTTGGAACTTTGGACCTTAGAAGAAAGATCACATTAAGAAAGGAAAATGTTTATGGAGATAATTGGGTACTACATATTTATCAAATACATTAGAGTTGAGTGACTTTGTTTTGCTTCTTACTGTAAGACTAAAAAATGTGATAGTGGAGGAATTATCTTATCCTGTTTCTTTATTCCTAGCTCAATAGTTGTTTGGGCTCCACAGCTTAAAAAAAACTTTTAGCACAGAAAGCACTTATCTAACATATGTCCATCATCGCTGTAGTGACTGAATAAGCGTAAATTTACTTCTTTTTACATTAGAAGCACCCTGTGCTGAAGAAGTTTTCAACCCTGCTAAGTAGGTGGGGAGAGGAAATGGAGTGTTTATTTTTCTCAGCTACATGTTGTGACCATAAATGTGTTCCTTATAAATAGCTGAGGATCTTTCTTTTCCTCTCTATATGGTCGGGGAGGTTATGACATGCCATCGGGGATGTGCATTGCAAAGCCACCAGCTCATCACTGTTACTTTAAAAAGTGAATATTGAGCGTAGTGATAGCATGGGCCAAGGGGGCGGTGAACTACTTGGTGTATGAGGCTCAGAATGAAACTGGGAACATTCCAATTAAACCATGTTTATTGTTATAATCGAGTAGTGAACAGAAGCTAAGGCAAAAAAAGATGTAGCTCAAGGTCTTTCTTCCCACCCAGCAGCACCTGCTGGCCAGTAATTGTCTTGTAACATTTTGATCTACCCATTAAATTTAAAACTTAGACTCCCATTGGAAACCTTACCTGGTGGTTTAGCAACCATCATCATACGCATGAGAGAGTGAGACCCTTGTCCTGGCTTGTGGAAGTGCGCAGAACCCCTGTGGGTGTCCCAGTCACTCTCAGCCAAAATAGTGATGTAGGTGTTGCACCTGAGGACTCATCTACAGAAATGAAACAGTGCAAGTGGGGTGTGTTCTACATGCTATTGAACTTGTTACTGAGCTCCTCGTGTCTTCCAAACCAAAGAATCTGGCCCGCAGTCTTATCGTTACCATTTAAAAAAATCTACTATGAGAGGTAGATCACCACCTAGAGCTTCACTTTCTGGCCAGTAGACTGGGAGGATTTTACTGTAGAGCCACAGTTTTTGTACTACTTCTTTTCTTTATAAAACTGTAAATGCTTGGCACCAAACATCTGTAATTAAGCACATTTAATTTTTTTGTTCCTGAAAGCTTTATAATATAATAATATGTATCCAAAATGCATTGTAAGTGGNTCTACATGCTATTGAACTTGTTACCGAGTTCCTCATGTCTTCCCAACCAAAGAATCTGGCTAACAGTCTTAATGTTACAATTTAAAAAAATTCACTATGAGAGGTAGATCACCACCTAGAGCTTCACTTTCTGGCCAGTAGACCGGGAGGATTTGACTGTAGAGCCACAGTTTTTGTATTATGTCTTTTCTTTATAAAACTGTAAATGCTTGGCACCAAATATCTGTAATTAAGCACATTTAATTTTTTGTTCCTGAGAGTTTTAGAATATAATAAATATCCAAAATGCATTGTAAGTGTCTTATATATTTGTTTCCATTCAGTTAAGAAAAAATACTTCATTTCTTTAGACCTGTCTTTCTTTAAACTTTCCTCTTTATAGTAGTTCCTAGGTGTAGTCTGTTTTCCAACATGTCTGTAACCATGGATTTAATTTTTTGTTTTCTTTGCTAATGAAAAGAAAAATCAATTTTATCAAGCTGCTGGTAAAGTACAGAGAGCATTTACTGTAATTAGGGCATCGTCTTACAGAAGTGATGTAAAGAATTCTGTTAAATGTCAGTGCTCTTAGCAAATAAACTGTTGAAGCTGAAATGGAAATGGGATTTTGAAAAAGAGAGCTGAGTAATTTACTTAGCTGTTCAGTCAGGTTCACTGATGTACTCATGAGCTGTGTTCTGGTTTAACAAGTTGGGGTTTCTTTTTGCAGTAAAAGATTAGGAAAAATCTTTGATATAAACCATGTAATTCTATGCTTGCTTGCTCGTTGTTTAGCAGCTGCTAGGCCACCCTCAGCTTCTTTCAGCAGTTGTCCCAATGCAGGTAATGACAAGGCACCTGATGGCAAATACCTTCATTGTCTCGCTTCTTGTTGTTTTCACGTGCTAGATTCTTCAATCCACTGCACAGTAAAGCCAGTGCTGATCAGAGCCTAATGCTTAATCCTTTTAAAGGAACATAATTTCCTTCAGAATAAGTCCATTCCTTCAATCTTATCTATATGGATGTAGCCTGTATCATTAATTCACTGGAACTAGGTGCCTACCTTCTTGGACACAAGAACTGCCGTGGCTGAACATGAGATTAGAGCCTAAATAAGAACCCTTGTATTCTACGGAGAGGAAATATCAGATGATGATGATGATCTGCTCATACATAGCACCATTTGGGAATTAATTCCACAATCAAATTGAATACAGGATTAGCTCTGAAACTCCTTTCTTGTATCTGACACACATTTCACTAACCTACATTTCTAAGAGCCAGACGTCTCCTTCAGAAAAGTGTAGTCATTGTTCAATTGCCATGAATAGGCAATTATACAATAGTAAAGGCTTGACCTTGGTTTCTTCTTTCCTGATTCAGAACTGGTGAGAGGAAACCTGGCCTGCACTTAAGACAGGAATGATTACATAGTTCATGGAATCATCGAGATAAATTTTATTCTGCTAACTTGTTCGCCATGTCTGCTCTAGGCTTACTTAAACACCTCACACCTTGGCTGTACATATGAAAACCCTCATTCTGCAGTGAGGAATTTGACCTTCTGTTCTTATTTTCCTCCATGAATAAGATTATGTCCTCTTGTTAGCACAACCATGTAGCCACATAAGAGCCCCCAAGCAATGCACAATGTGGAGGTGGTGATTTTGTTTAAAGTATTTTATTCTTTTCATCCCTTGTAGAATCATTTCCTCAGATGCTGAACTGTCTGTATTTTATAACATAAAAATCAAATGCAGGTTGGGTTGTCAAGGAACTTATCCCTATAGACATGGAGTATAATACTGAATATATCAACTATATCTCTCCTCGATATCTGCAGAATTTTGAAAGAAAAGGATCAAGCAATGCTTTAAAGTTCAGATCCTGAAATCGATAAATTTTCATCTGCCCTCCCCCACCTGCTAGTTAATGATCTCTAAATATCTCTAGACAGACAAATGTATTGTAGTATTTTGGCTGACCTGGTTTGAGGGTAAAGTACAGGAAAAGAAAGTGAAAGAACACAAAGGCAAACATTCAGAGGTGATCAAACATGCCATGTTTGTAGACAGACAGGATGTCAGGGTGAAAGAGATTATGAAAGCATTAAGATCTGGCAATTGAAAGTAAAGTGAAGAGTGGTTTTGATAGTTAAACAGCGAAACTTCATTGAAAAGGGGTTGCAGTTGTAACGAAAACAACATCTGGCTGTGCTTGCTAAAACTTGATTGCAAAAGGGAAAAGTGAATGATGTTATCTCACACTGATTGACGCGGGGAAAAAAACCAACCTTGAAAAAATGGACATTAAAAAGGAAAGTTAGGCAGATGTAGAAAAGCAACAGCTGCTGGAGACGGACAAGCTTTCCCTGGAGACACATTGCCAAGGAAAAATAAGAGCCTTATTCTGATTGCCTGCTGCTACAAATCAGCATTAGCTCCGCTGAAGTCAAACTAGTTGTGCCAGAGCAAAACTGGCATAAGACCAGAATCAGGTATTGAGAGCAAAGCAGAGTGATAGAACATGGCAAATTTCTATCAAGAATCTAATTAGTTTGACATTATTGTCATGTGTAGCTGAGTTTGTAACCAGGTTTATTTTTTATGATTGATGAACCTACTCATATATTGGCAGCACAGTCAGATATTCCACCAGGTGAAACATCCAGAGGATTATTCTAGACATACAAAGCAGAGAACAGGGTAGGCACGAATTGGGAAGGAACAAAGTATTGGAACATCAAAATGGATTTCCAGAAGAGGCTGTTGGTAATGAAAATGTTTTACCACAGTGTTTTTATGTGACGCTAATAAAAATATGCTCATTAGCACTTTGAGGCAGTTCAGAGGAAGAGGGCATTAATGGAAATGGTTGGGAGAAGTTTGGTAGAGGAGGATTTGCATGATATGCTTTATAAAGCTATCTTGCATTGGTAAAACTGGACTCGAGAACACACACATGCCAATCCAGAGGAACATATTATGTCTCTCCTGCCTGCTGGAAAACCAGAAGGATTCTAGAGACACTGGCCCTCAAGCACAAGCGTGAGAAGTTAATGCCCAAGCAGGACAATACCCTATTCAGTGCTGCCCCACAACTGCAGGGTAGCAGCTCAGAATATAATTCCATTGAATTTTATCTGCTGTCAGAGAAAACACAAGATTAAATAAGTCTCACCGCCGCTAACTATTGGCTGACAGAAGAAAGGATGAACACTCTGCCTCCCTCTCTCATCAGGAAGTTAACTGCATGCTTCCTTTGCCACTATATGTACTTTGTGCTTCAACAAATTTCTTTAAGCTGACAGGAACAGAAGTAATGTCTCATCAATCGGCCTTTCATCCTGTTTCATTAAACTTCTTAAGCTTTTCCTATTTTTTTTTCCCCCTGGCTTTCTGATTTGTTTGAGTCTTCTATCTACCTCTTAGACCTCCTCCAAAGAACGTGTTGTAGAGTGGTTTCCTTCTACAGAAACTAGATTTTTGGGGGATTTATAGCATAGAAGGATCTGCTTTACAGTGACCGGTAGCCCTTGGGTATTAACGTATGTTTTGTATGCTAAGGAAAAAGAAAATCTGTTCACTTTTTTTGTATTGTGTGCTATTGCTCAAAGTTATCAAGATGAAGGGGGTCACCAAACTGAAAGCTGTCACATAGTAGTGCTTTCTTGCTTTACAGAGAGAATAATTTCCAAACAGATTATTGGCCCTGGCGAGGAATAGCAAAAGAGTGCACAAACCCTTAGTAAAATATTCTTTTCAGGAAACTGGTGTTATTAAAGCAGCTCTGAGGTTTTAGGTGGTAAGGTACTGACGCAAAATTAATCTCCTCCCAATTTGGGTCTATTTATGCTAGTTTATTTTAAATCTGTTTTGTGATATCAGGAGATGGCAATCGTATCTGGAGGTACTTGCGTTGGCTGGTTGTATAATGCTGTCTATAAGTCTACCCCTTCCTGCTTCTCTGAACCCAGGGATTCTCATCTTAAGGGTTGTCACCTTCACAGAAATTTGGGGTTGACTTGCAGTGGAGCCAGAACTGTCCATTTCCATAGATCTACCTGTGCATGGTCTTATATTTGCTCTATGAGGGGAAAGTCCATTTTGATAGTGAATGTCAGTCATACAATGTTATTTCAAGTCCCTGTATTCTTTCTAACATTGTATGTTAGGAATGGTTGGACTCGATGATCTGATGGGTCTCTTCCAACCTGGTGATTCTATGATTTTATGTTGCCGATTTCTTTTTATGCAAAACTCCGTTTCTCTTTAACTACATACCAAATGCAAAAGTTTCTGATGAATTTGAATTCATGGGTCACTTGGCCTTCATAGGACTCTACAGAATTGGTAGCTGGTCTTGAAGCATCATTTCAGTATTTAGTTGCAATTCCACTTTACTACAGCTGGTGTCAGTCAGAAATTCTCTCAGAATTCCATCCGTAAGTGGAAAAACTCATCAAATTACTGGCTTCCATTTAATGTGCTTAGTGTTTGGATCTAGAATAGTTTAGAATCTTCTCGAGAGCTTCTTAGCAAAAATTCTGCTTCATGTTTTCAGGCTTGAAACCTAGAGATGTCTTAGAACCATAGAATCATAGAATAACCAGGCTCAAAGAGACCCACCGCATCATCGAGTCCAACCATTCCTATCAAAATTTAGGTCTTGCAAGACCTATAATGCATTGTCACCCAGTGTTTGAAAGTAGTTTATCACCTCTTGCTCATCTTCTGTGTCATGTACTGGACATCTTATCCCTTTGAGAAAGTCAGTGGTTTTCNGCAAAGGTTACTCCTTTATTTCTGAGCAGTGTCTAAAATACCGCATCCTTGAGCTGGAGTGACTTACTTATATTCAAACATTAGTTGCAAATAATTTTATGCATCATGGAAACCTTTACATAATGAAGTGCTTTAGCATTCATCTCATGCAGTTATATTTGCTTTTTGAGGACATATTAAACTGTCATCGATGTGTGTAGCATTACAAGTGCCCTCTACCTTTCCAGCCTGATTTGCTTTGAACTTGTGGTTGTATTTAAGATCAGGAATATACTATTAAAGCGTTTATTGGAAAAAACTTAACCCTTCCCTGCTGGAATACCAACTGGGTTAAGTTGTGATTTTGATGGAAAGAAGTGCTACTTTCCCACTATCTCTCAAAGGACTTGCTCCCTGTGATTCTACAACTAATTTGACCCTCAGCTGACAAGTCCCCGGTCTTCTTTCTGTCTCCTGTGCAATGATCTGTGACAACAGAAATAATGTTCAACCTTGTTTTGTCTTGTTAACAGCATGTGTTTAGAACATTGTGCTGCCATTTCAGTAATATCTTCACACTTGCCCCTCCTGCCTTGGCTGGTTTCCAGCATGATGAGTTACGCTTTGTTTCCCTCCAGATGTGATTATTGCTTTTCTTTCCTGGATGGGCTGTTTGAACGAGTACTTCACAGATTAAAATGCTGAAGCTCTCAAATCGGAGACTTGCTTTAAACTAATCTTCAGTGAAAATGAGCGTAAAAATTCCAATAGGGATTGAGAACACCTGGACAAAATTTTTATTTCAATAAAAAAATTGAAACTAAATTATCCTGGCTTTATATGATGTAAGCTAGTAGGGATTCAAAATATTTAACAGCATCTTAAGTGCAGCCCTGGGCTGTGTTTCCGAGTTGACAGAAAGTTTTTCATGACACTTAGTATGTTTAGTAAAAAATGACATATTTATGGTGAAGACAGATTCAACAGAACATTTTTATAAGCTTTTTATTTCTCTCTTCTTTTACTTTAGAAATNTATTTTGTGTCATGTACTGGACATCTTATCCTTTTGAGAATGTTTGTGGTTTTTTGTCTATCTGCAGTCATAGGAATTTTTTTTTTTTGTTATAGGAGGGTAGTGATGGATGTCATGACAGCCTGCATTTGATATTGCAGACTGCAAGATTAACAACTGAAAAATTTACTTGTGAGATGATCTAATTATTATTTTAAAAATTATTTCTTCAAATTGATTTTTTTTTTTTGTGGCAAA